>LPNX010729775.1:260101-303551 GCA_001517045.1 Pseudotsuga menziesii | reverse complement strand
TTCCTGTGTATGCTTGTGAGAATTCTTAGTAGCAAGATCTATTTCCTGTGCTTCTTTTTAGCATCATTGCACATAGCATTGATCTATTATTTCTACAACAAGGGGAAGCCCAAAGGTTTTTCTATTTTGTATAAGTATAGGAGAGTTAGATGTAGGAGGGGGAATTTTTCCCAGATAGATTTGTGAGAGTATGTTGTAAGAAGAAATATTTCCTTTTGCAATAAAGAATTACAAGTTTCATGTTGGAGAAAGCTTGGTGGAAGATTTCAAATGCTGTGCTATGGATTTGTTGAATGTGAACTATTTCGTTTTCAGCTTTGTGTCCATTAACTGTGAGATCGTTCTAACTCTTTGAACCTATGTTCTTGTTATGAATGCGCTCTATTTTATTCTATGAAATTTCCACTATGGGTAATGAAGGATTTTCATAAACAATGAGCTATCTTGTTTTTCATATATCTATTAATGTTCATGTGTTTTGAATTAAGTAATAGCTATCTATGATTTTTCTTAATGCATGCGCATAAATACATTACTCATTGACAAATGATAATCTTTCTTCCTAGGGATAGGTTAGATAGTTAGTTTTAGTTTCTTGCTGTGTGTGATTTAGATGCGAGAGAGTTAAGATGAGAAGTAAGAACCTGCGCATCACATTGTGACCGCTCCTCGTATTCTCTATCAATCTACATTTTTAGATAGGCATGTGCATATCATACTTAAATTCAAAAAACTAAAAATATACACGGTGGACCGGGCCGTAACCGGTAAAACCTTGTATTTTGTTACTTGACCTATGGTAGCCGGACCGTAAACTAGATGGATTCCCCATACCAAACAGTAACGGGCTAGTTGGGAACGTTTACTAGGGAGAATCCCTAACTGTTGTTACCTGCGATTTTTCAAGCCTCAATAGCTTCACAAACTCTTCTTCAATTTATGTCCATCAAGAGAGTATGTCATAACAATTTGTTGTCTTGTGAATGTTCTCCACCTCTGCTTTAGCCAATTGCTGTAGCTGATAGATGTTTTACGTTTGTGCACACTTTCCCCCTATGAAATTTGCTTATGATCCAATACTTGTCAAGACCTTCAACAAAAATTGATCATATGTCAAACTAGTTCCATATCATAGTCCTTACTTTGTAGATGAAATGTTGATTTGTGTGAAGAAGACCAAGTCAAAGTCGACAGTTCTTGCATGAGCTGGTTCATACCCAACAGGTAACAAGGTTTCCTTTTCTATGGTTCAATAACCACTAGATTTGTTTCACAAGAATAACACTCATTGGGAAATGATGCCTCGGTAGTTTTTCCCATGGTTGAGAAACAATAGATTCTCCCACAGATTTTGTCAATAAATATGGTCCCACATTAATGCATACTTGTGAATCGCAAATATTCACAACTTTCTCAGTATGTGCCAACTGTTGTAACCGCTAATTGCTCCAACAAATTTATTATTAAATAAATGCTTCTAACCAACTTCTTGACCATGTCAATTTGTAACGATGGAACTTTCTTTATAACAATGTCTGGCTACCATTAGCCATTTTCCTATGAAGGATACTCAACCAACAATGCTTTAAACTTGCTAGAGCTAGAAATCAATCAAATGTGGTAATTTCTCATCTTCACATACGTGTTTTGGGAATCCCTTCCATGATTAATACGCTCTGAAATAGACTTGAAGTAACACATGAATAATGATACTTTTGGAGCGTTTGATACAAGATTGTGAACAGTTTATAATGGTACCATGTCACCATTTATGTATGCTTGAATGATGTCAGCTAGACCGTCCCATCATGATGGTTGTATTCTTTCTTCTTGTATGCCTAGAATGTATGGGAAGATGACCTCCAAAAATTTGATGTAAAAATTTTCCAAAGGTAATCCTTGACTAGTAAATAGTTCATCATCTAAACCATAGAAACATGCAGTCCATAAAATTTGCATTACCAGACAATGCATTGACCAGATCGTATCTACATTATCTGTTATGCAAAAACATGTCAACCTGCATATTCTTGCACTTTTAGCATCTCAAAATCCAGTGTGTGTCAAGATAGAATGCAGAGGGAAAATGATTTAACAATTTGATCATGGAACCAATAATATAACCCTTTACTTCTTGCTTTTGAATCCTATCTAGCAGTTCAATATGAAATATTAAGACACTATCCCAATTTTCTACATTGACTTTGGAGGTTTGAATGACTCTATATCCCATGTGCATCGTCTTGGCAGAAGGGTCTTTGGATGCCTCTTATCAGTCTTTCATGAAGGGCGTTTATTCCCTCAAATTTCTTTAGGAGTATCACCAGCTATCACAACATTAAATAGATGCTTAGACATTGGTGATTACATAACTTGCATAGGATTCCGACTATGAAGGATAATTAGAGGATTCATCATTTTTTCATCAATCATTTCAAGAGTTATCAAGCTGGAAGTATGCAACTATCCATATGACCATAAAGAAATTTTACAAGTGCTAAACACAACAAGTCATTTCACTTCTTCAGTTGTTTCAGAAAATTAATAGAATCCTCATCAACCAGTTGTTCTTGTCAATAATAACACACAAACCTGATTGAACTCAACCATAGGATTCTTACAGATCTTCTAAGATATCTTTCACACCTTCTTTCAAGGGATGAATAATTATTAACTTGTCATTGCAAACTAAATTAATAAGAGAATTGTCTCAAAGATGTATAAACTTATAGACAATGAAACTCAACAATAGAACTTCTCTAAGAGTAAAAAAATGCTAAGGATTAAGGCCAAATTCTAACCCAACTAGGCATAAAATTTTGTAATTGTTCAAACTTCAGTTTGGGCACTTGAGAGTTTTGGTGTCTTGCAAGTTCTTAACTTTTTAGTTGTGTATTTAGGCCTGAAAAATCTTGGATTCTTGACTGATTATTTAATATGTTAGTGACAGAGTAAATATATTATACCCTGGACGATATCTATATTTTGTTGTATTTTGTGTACAGAATCTATACCCATGGTGAAATCTGTATGCTAACCAATTGTCAAAACTCAACCATACCGATTTGTTATACTAGTGTTGGGGACTTAACCTATCAATATGAACTCCATCCTAATGCAAAATGAACTTGATATTATTCTAACCTGATCCTAACCAAAATTTTGGGAAATAAGATGGAACTAAAAGGGAGAAGCACAAGGAAAGATGAAATTTGTTTTTCTTGCATTATTTGAATTTGTTTGTATCCAATTAAATATTTTTTCTTTTAGTATTATATAACTTCACACAAGCAATGTTGTTGTGGGTCTATTTTGGTTTTTTTATTTTGCACTTCATCCTAGAGAGAAAAGTATTGCACATGATATGTTCAAGCTTGTATTATCTTAAGACATATCCTTTCCTTTGTATGTGGACATGCCATATATTGAAGTGTATTTTTTGTTCAAGACAACTGAAAATCTAGCCCTTTGTGATGGTTTTCTGTTTGTACTATTGTATTAGTCTCATCCATCATAGAAAAGTTCTAAGCAATCTCATTCACTATATTGGTAGATGGCTCCATATCTGATTCAACTTGTTCTTCCATAGCTGTAGGTGAGTGTGATTGTAGTATTTAAACATATTTACTTGTTGGTTCTGCTGCTTTCTCCACTTTATTGCTTTTAACTTCCTCCTCCTCGCTCTCAACTACTCCACTGATGGTTGTAACATATACTTCTATAACTCTTTCAGAAGTTGTTATGTCTGATAATTTATGCAGTGCTATAGAAGCTATAATTAGGTATGCTTTTGATGCATTGTCCTATTTGTGAATGGTCTTTGAAACTTCTATTTGCATATTGATATATGGATATGTATTGTTCAGGGAAATTTCTACCTTATGACCTAAGGGTCTGGGGTCATTAACATACCAATTAAACTTGCAGACATTCAATTATCTAATAATTTGACAGATAAATAGGGAAGAAAGTTAGTGTACCTTGTTTATGAAGATTGGTCCTAGCTTTCTCCTTCAATCCAAATGCTCCAGCAAGTTCTAGGGATCTTCACACCTGCCAAAGAGATAGATACCTTCCTGCAATATCTTAGATGTTATATCAGATATCAATGAAATATTATGATTGCACCAAGACAACAATATCATTCATGAATCATAACACACAAGAAAACTAGTGCACCAATTTGGAAGAAAGTCTCTCTTTATTGATAAGCAATGATGAAATATTACAACCAGTATCTGATACAAGTCATCCTCTACTAGCCAAGGAAATGAGTTATGCTTCTCCAACATCTCCAAGGGTATTCCACAAACATAACCTTGCTCTCCTTTTGATATATTTTAGCCTCAACCCCTACCCTCTATTTATATATACTAGATGAATGAGAGGAGTTACGAAGGTTGAGATGGTTGAGGAAGTTGGGAACGTTATGATTATGAGCCCAACTATCCTTAACTAATTTTTTATTATTATAAATTTTTGGTTTAAAGGGCACTCGTGACTATTGATACTAGAAAGTCACAAGTCACTCATGACTTTTATAAAGGAAACCCATGAATTAAAAATATGATCATGTAATCGTGGGTTGTATATGCAGCTACCTGTGAATGGATCGCAGGTTTCAATGGAAACAGTCACAAATGCATCAGAAGATCCTTATAAAAAAATAGGAAAGCAGGATGAAGGTGCATCAAGGCACATGCACATCTATAGGTTTTGGACACTTCAATCCATTGTGTCCTTTTGTGTGCTGACACATTGAGTGTCAGTACTCGTACGGAGAAGTTCCATTTCATAGGATAATAGATTCCCCCTAATGTATGAGGTCAGAGGAAAGCAATGGCCAAAATACATTACAATCTTTATGCTTGGAGAACTTAGTTACCAAGGCTGCAGAGAGGTACCTAAAAAAGACATATCAAAGTTATTTACAAAATCATTTCTGAGGATTCCCTGTTGAATAAAGTGGAACAGTAGCTCCTTTACAATATTTGATTACATCATATGATACGGGAAACAAGGCGACATATATATTACAATGGTGGATCAAAGCTACAATATAGAATGTCGAGTCTTCAATATCTGGAAGTAGTATCGCTGAAAATAACACAATCTTGCGCAATTTAGGTTATAGAGACTGTAACCCAAGGCCTTCATCCAAATCCATAATAAATGGTACAACCCCTACCATGTGAATATGTAAGTTGAAGTAAAACATGGAAGGAATTCATTAGAATGTCAGTAAATGAGTGATGTTGACAACTGAAGAAAATGAGTTCACCAATATGGATAGTGATTCCTAGGGTACCATCTTCAAAAATTTAGGTCTTCGTCTTTAGGAGATGCTGATGAGAAGGTGTAGTGTGAGGAGGAAGGCAATGAATCCTTCAACAGATCACAAGAGTAACTAGAATAGTGGATGAGGGAAGGTAGACACAAGGAATTCTCAGAGATGATAATGATAGGAATCAGGATGACCAAATAGAGGAACAGGTCCTTGAACATTCAACACGACACAAATATGACCCAAGGAAGCTTTAGACTTGCAGATAGAACAACTAGACTTATCTGTCATGTAGGAGACATGATCAGATTTCCCATGTAAAAAGGACAAGTGGAGGAGTAAAAACTCGAAGTAATAGCTGATTTGGAAGTGAAAAACTGAGACATGAGCATTAGGAAGTTGAGAGAGTGCTTTGTTCAAGGATGACATGCTGCCACTGCTTATAACCCAAAGAGTGAAATTATTCCGTACGTTTCTTGTTAAGTTTTAACGAGTCCAAGAAAGTCAACTCAAGTATCTCTTCATTTTTGACAAGCTTAAAGAGGGGAGAGAATAATGCTTGATATGTCACATATTTTTGGATTTTATGAGCCCAAATGCATAGATGCTCGTTGGTGTTTTCATAGTTTTGAGAGTCTGAAAATTGCAAAGAAGACTCCAGGGGGGTTTTTTTCATACAATTTAGTCTCTTGAGGCCGGAAGAGTATAAAACAATCCACAGAAGAACCCTCTTAGCTCTCGAATGACTAAGGTATACCTTTTTCGCACTTAGTTAGCAAGGTTTGAAAAATGGGTAAACTAATACCAGGCCGACGCACTTTCAAAAGCAACATATAGCCCGAGTTTAACGATTGTGAAGGAAGGAAAGATCACTCGAAAAGTTCCATTTGTTTACGAGAAATGGGACTTAAAACAGTAAAATCGATGCTTTGTTCTTTAAGTTTTAGTGATCATGACAAAGACATAAAGTACGCTTGGAATATTTTTCATGTTTGGGTCCGGAGCACAAAAAGGATAAAACTAAGCTCATGCTGGGGGTTCCTTTTCCATAGGTTTAGTCCTTCAGGTTCAGAAAAGAGATAACTCTATACCTGAAGATACTCTTCTCAATTCCAAAGAAAAGAGAGTGTTCATTTCTCGTAAATAATCTACTACATGGTGTAAGAAAGAGATAACCTACCACCAATGTAGATGATCGTTCAATTTACCTTAACGAGTCTGAATGAACAATTTTACTTGGTTGTCCAGTATGTTTTTAAGGAGTCATACCAGGGCCTAAAGAAAACTCCATAAGGGCAGGGAGCCTTATAATCAGGCATATCTTGTAAAAAGATGCAAAATGTGGCTCATTTTTTTCCTGAAAAACAACTAAGAAGGATTCTGCAAAGCTAACACAGCTAATACATGGGTACCGGAAAGACAATACGATGTTCTAAACTAGGGTTACCCATGTAAAGGAGCCCTTATCCACCAAAGAAAAATAATGTGTGCAAGGTAAAAGTGGTTATACACCATAGTCTGTGGATGAAAAAGTCAACCTAGGGTTAAACGGAGATAAGGTGTTGGTGCAAAGTCTACCATGAAGACCAAATATTACCCTATATGCGATGAAAATCAACTTTTTGATAATCCAGAACCTGTTGTAGCTAGTAAAAAACCATAGTATTAGTTCATATATATTAAAAACTGATTTTAAACTATAGAAAGTGGGTAAAATTTTTAATTTTTCACTATAAATATCCCAAAACCAAAAAATAAACATATCATTTGGAATTTTTAACTACATATAGCAATTTTACCTTTGAACTTCAACTTATCGTAGAAAATAAACCAGTGGACCAAAATCAAATCCGTAAGTTGCATGTTGGTGATATCCCCTTCCTCTTTCCTATAGTCCATTCCAATTCTGTTTCTAATGGTCAATTAGGTGGTTTTTTTCTTTCCCTAAAATCATCCCGGGGTACCTGTGGTTGCCCTTCATTAGAATCGTGAGTGTGACTTTTATTCACGGGTTTCCTGTAGTGAAACCCATGTGTGGTTCACGCTGTGCAGAAAGAACACTCATGAATATTGCGTGAGCTTAAGTTTTTCAAAAAATTATGAATGCAAAAATATTTTTGATGGATTCTAATGAAGGATAATGTTCTTTGGCAGGAAATCATGGTTCTAGAATGGAGAGAACCTTGGTGAGTTATTTGGATCACGATCTTGGGCTCTTTGAACTCCAAGGGGAGACCTTGGAGTTGACAATAGATGATATTTACTTCATCATGGGACTATCTCGCAGGGGTACACCTATGAACTTGGAGGGAAGTGGCCGAGGCGGTGACCCTCTAAGTGTGCAACACTATGTCAACACCTACTTATTTCCCGAGACACAAAAATCGGGGACACAAGCCCCAATTTCACAGATTACCATCTTTCCATTGAAGGTTATGGTAAGTACCATTGCTAGGGTTGCTGGTTCATCTGCCCTATATTTGGAAACATGGACCCTCATGCATGTTGCAGTGGAGTGTATGTAGGGTACACCGTTCGACTAGTGTTTGGGATAGCCACTGATAATGAAGAAATAGTTTTCTGACTGCAAGAGGGGTCGAAGGAAAAAATTTGGGTATGCAAGTATCTTAGTTTCATTTTTCTTCAAGAGGGTTCCTGCCCTTAGTCCCACGGTACCTTTACCACCATTCCTACCCCATGAGCCTAGACTCACACGGTTGGGAGACATTTTCCTTCATTAGGGTGGCGGTGGTGGGATCCAAAGTGGATATGACGATGAATTCTATTCCTGTTGGGATAGATAGGTGCCTTCTCTTGAGCAATTTCCTTATGCTAGAATAGATTTCTGTGGATATCTAGAACTCATCCTCCCTCCTGGAGGATCATGGGGGTAGATATGTATGTCTTTTTATTTACTTTTTTAATTATTTTATTTTTATGGTATTGTATTCATAAAATTATATATATACCTGAGTTTGACCTTATTTATGTTTATATGCAGATGTTGGACCAATATGCCCCGATGGCCATCCCAAAAATTTTATGCGGCCTGTGCAGGTTGGTGGAGACAACGTGATACTTCATGTCATGGAGGGAAGCTGGTCAAGCTTACTGAGGATGTCCCCACACTCAGGATGGAGTGGATTCCCATGCTAAGAAGGAACATCTAGTTGGGGTTCCTCCGACCTGGTTACGCCTTCTTAAAAGGGTGACTAGGGCTGTGTTGTGTTACCGGGAGGTTGTGGAAGTAGCCGCAACCGAGGAGGCTGAGGATCAAGCCTATACTTGGGCATATTACAGATTATGATCCTATTTTTTGTATATTGATATACTTTTGATAGGATCTTTGGATCATACTCGATATATCTATGGACATATTTTTTCACACACACACACACATGTGTGTGTGTGTGGTTATGTACATGTGCCTCAAATGTGTCTATATATTTTATTTGACAATGTGTCGGTTAAGTTCCAGTTGAGTATGTAATTCACATATGCATCAGTAATTCTATTTTGATTTCTTGAAATATGAATGTATGAAATGTATTCAAAATTTCTTTCAATTAACTTGGAACGTAAAAATTGATGTAGTAAGTTAGGGTTTTGCACTTGATAATCACCATTAAGTTGGGAGACCATGAGTTGTGAGTCAATCCTGACCTCCAGGCGGGTGATTCCATGAAATGTAGCATTCCATAACAACTCAATGTCTACACTGTATTCAGCCATGTTATTAGTCGCAGGACCTAAGCAGACGCCACCAGAGGAGACTAGTTGTCTTGAGGGTGAATAGATAACCCAAGCGGCTGAAGCCGGATTACAAGAGTGGCGGCTAACACAATAAAAAAAAACTACGAACCACTTAGATGACATATGAAACAACCAACGGACTGTATAAGAAACAATAACCAACTAATGACCTATTGTACATAAAAATACATATAAGAAAAAGTACCATGCCTAAGCGTAATACTCCTTCAGGTAGAGTCCATTCCTGGGCTCCGACAACTTGTTTCCATCGTAATCAATTAATTCATAAGCTCCCTTCTTCAAAATTTTTGACACGATATAGGGGCCTAACCACATTGACTTAAACTTGTCTACCCCAAGGTATTCCTTGTCTTGATCCTAGAGAAAAACAAGTTCTCCCTCAGAGAAAACTCTTGGTTTAACAGCTATATCGTATTGGTTCTTGACTTGGTTCTTATGAGCCTCGTTTGCAGTTAGAGCATCTCTGTGATGTTCATCTAGATGCTCTAAGTGAAGCAAACGTTCTTCAAGATCCGTAGTGTTGGGAAGCACATGAATAGAAATTTTAGGGATCGTGTCTCGAACTCAACTGGTGTGACAGCTTCTACCCCTTGAACGAGCTGGAAAGGAGAGAAAACATTAGCAGTCTTAACATTAGTTTGGTAGGACCAAAGTGTAGGGTACATCATGATATGCCAATTTGACCTTCTTGCATTGATAGCGCGCTTTAGGATGGTTTTCAAGGTTTTATTAACCGCATCTACTTGTCCATTCTCCTGGGGGTAAAAGGAAGATGGATGATCTTGCCTAAACCCTAACATGGTGGTAAACTCAGTCATCATGTTGTTCTGAAAATGACTGCCATGGTTAGTGGCAATCTGCTTTGGTATACCGAACCAAGCTATGATTGGTTGAAAATGAAATAAGTTGTTGTTTCGCCATCGGCCTTAAAGGTAGGAATTGCCTCTTCCCTCTTCGTAAATTAGTCTATAATTACAATGATGTACTTGTGGAACCTAACAGAAACTGTGTTACATGTCATGTAATCAACCCCCCACTGGGTTACCACGATGACGGGGAACACAGGAGTAAAACGTGACTACATCTTTCTGATATAGAGCTGACAAGGATGACAATGCTTTACATCTTCCACACAATCTTTATAGATAGTGGGATAGAAATAACTGACACGTAGAATCTTCTGGGCCATTTTTAACCCAGATAAATGACCCCCACACGTTCTGGTATGGAAATCATTTAGGACATGTGCTGCCTCCTCGTGGGTGAGGCATCGACACAAGATCGAATCTACCCCTTGTCGATACAAGGTATATGATAAGGTAGTTTTTAGCATTAACCCGCAACTTACGTTGATCTTCCTGCGAGAAGGATGCAGGACACTTAAGAGTATGGATATATACTAGGATATATCCATACCATGGATCAGAGGTTGAGATCAAAAAGATATATTCATCTGGGAATGAGTCTTCTTCCACCACTATAGTCTCTTTCGTAGGGAATTATGAGATCAATTCTATGAATATTAAGGATTTTTTGGACTTAGAGAATTGAAAATCCAAGTCAAACTCTTGAAGAATGACTATCTATTTATTGAATTTTCCCCCGATTATACGTCAGGATAAAACATACTGGAACATATTCACTGTGCAACCACTGTGGTTGTCCTTAGCAATATGTAGTGACGTAGCCTCTGAACAACATAGACCGCTACCAATGCCAAATTATCGACGTGCAAGTACCTAAGTTCGGGACCTTCTAATGTTCGACTAAGGTAGTAGACAACATGCTCTTGGATCTTGTTGTATCCCTAAACTAGTACTACTCCTATGGTCGAATTAGACGCAGCTAGATACAATATAAAATCTTTAGTGTAATCCGGTGGGCACAATAAAGGAGCTGATAATAAAGCATTTTTCAATGCCTTGGAAGCGAGTGGCACAGTTTCATCCCACATGAATGGGGTGTCTTGTTTCAACAAGCGCATGAAACCCTTTGTTATCTTGGTATAATTGACTATAAATCATTGAAGGAAATTGGATTTCCCCTACAGACTCTACAGTTTCCTGATAGAATGACGAGGAGGAATATTTACAATGGCCTCAAATTTCAAAGGATCCACATGTATTCCTCAGTTTGACACAATGAACCCCAGTAACCTCCTCGACTTGATGCATAAAACACACTTGTGGGGATTCAAACATAGTTTATTGTGTCTACATCATTCAAAAATCATACGAAGATGGTCTGGATGGTCCTTCCTCTTGAGAGAATGCGAAGGTAGCTCATCCAAGTAAGGTTCGACAATATTCTTTATATTGTAGAAGGTGAAATTCATCACCCATTGGAAGGTAGCTCCAACATTTTTCAAACCGAAGGGTATTTTATTATACACAAAGGTTCCCCAAGGACAAATGAAGGTCATTTTATGTTGGTCTTTTAGTCTAATTTGAATTTGATTATACCCCAAAAAACTGTCCATGAACGCGAATACCTCACTACCCGCACAAGCATCAATAATCTAGTCGATGAAGGGCCTGGGGTAGTTATCCTTGGGACATGCCTTATTTAAGTCATGAAAGTCAGTGCAAACACATATAGTCCCTTATTTTTTTTATCAACTGGAACATGATTGGATACCCATTTTGTCAGAGCAATTGGGTAAATAAACCCAACTTTCAGCAGGTTCTCCACTTCAGCCTTGACGACTTTCGCTTTCCGCGGATTTATTGGTCTAACTTTTTGTTGAACAAGTTTAGCGTAAGGATAGGTACGGATTTCATGTTCAACTATATATGGATTAATTCTTGACATCTCCTCATGTGACCAGGCAAATATGTCACGAAATTCCTTAAATAAGAAAGTATATATGGTAGTCTCTTCCAGAGAACAGTTTGCGCTAATATGAACATTTTCCACGATGTTAGGTTTTGCAGAAATGTTGATCGAAATGTTAGAAGATATATTTTCCATATTCCCCTCAGCAAACACTCCCTCCTTGGGTAAAGGATTAATCGACAGATCAACACCCTCTGCCAGTCTCACATGGAACTCTTGGTTCTCAATTTTTCATAACTCTGGAAGGAAGGACATATGGTGAATATCTTCACAAATATTTTCTCGTCCAATCATTAGAGGAAATTTGGGGTCTAAAATGGTCCTCATAAGAAAACACACCAACAATAAGTTCTTGTGGGTTGGAATTCAAGAACCAATAGAATTCCAATAAAATAAGTCAACCATAATGGTTGAATTGACATATTTGTCATAAAAAAACTACTTTTTTTATTCGTATTTTCGATCGTGAGAACTCCCAGTGTTTTACTCAAATTTCGATTGTGAGAACTCGTTCGATGCGGAATTTGATTCCACATCCAACGAGTACCCACACTGCATACTTTTGACAGACCCTGCTACTCCAAAAACAAGAAGTACTGAAAAAATTTGATGATGATGTCATCATCACATTTTTTTAGGTATTTCTTGTTTTTAGGTTAGAGGGGTCCATCAAAAGTATATAGTGTGGGTACTCGTTGGATATAGAATCAAATTCTACATCCAACAAGCTCTCCCGATCGGAATTTGAGTAAAAACATAGGGAGATATGTCGAAAATACGAACACAAAAAGTAGTTTTTTTCTTTTTTCCTCCAAAATTAATAAATATTATTTTATTATTTTCCTTAGGAGGCCCATTTTAGACCTAAAAATTCCTCTAATTCATAGCTTTTAGAATGGCTTCATCTGAGGGAAAAACCATATCCAAGAAATCATATGAATACGTATAGTTTTCTGCCCAAGTGGGCAGATAAGCTTCATCTGACTCCTCTGAGACTGAAGAAGGAGTCGCGATGGTATCAATAGTGGCATTAAAAAAAACTTGATAAGCTACTTCCACTACAGATAAGGGCACTTGAGTCTCATGTCATGAAGGGAGGACCCAGGGGTCAGTTTTATCTACAATTGTTGCGATAGACTTCCCAACACTTGTTGAACCTAAGTAGTTAATATGGGATGGTATATTGAATGTGACCATCAATGATGTATACATTCCAACCCCTAAGCTCTTGTTAGTCGGTTTCAACTGATCGCATCCTTGGGGAAAGGGATCCTTCAGGGAAATCGGTTGATTTTTAAGTAGCTTCTGTGCTTGTTCCATTAAGGAACATTGATAAGTAAGATGGTCTCCTTGGAACAACTTGCAAGGAAACTTAATCTTTTTCTTGTCTTTCTTGTCCCCATCAACATTATTTGTGGGATTTTTCTTATTTTGGTTTCCCTCACCCTTCTTCCCTTTCTTATTTTTCCCAATGGGTTATTGATTTCCATTTTGGGAAGAATGTGCAGAATAAACATTTGCACTTTGTGGTGAGGGAGCATCAACCTTAGCTTCCTCCATTGCAAATTGTTTCATTGATAACTCATGGAGTCGCTTGGCTAGTGATTCTATAGTGGGATCACTAAGTGAACCAACCACGCCATCGGCATGGGGTCCAGGCTTGGTTTTCTCCTGGTCATTCATAGACCTCAACGCCTTAGGGATGATTTCATATAAGATCCCAGACTGAGCATATATCAGATCTAACTGTTTGGCCCTGAGGATTGCCTCTTCCTTCGTGGTAACCCCCGAAGTGGATATGTCCTTAGAAATATAAGGCAATAGATATTTCAAGAACCACTCAAACAAAAACTCGGGAGGTATCGTGGCTTTAATAAACCTCTTTCTTCTTCGCCTCTCCTGAATGTGATTGGATATGTGTGTGGCCTTGTTCTAGCGAAAATTTGACAACAAGTCTGTACCAACATCATATCGGACATGAAGCTCAAAGTGAGTTAGAAACATGGTCGCTAAATCAAGGAAGCTATCATATGCAATGGGCAGAAGTTCTATGTACCATTTAGCTGCCACATGATTTAACGTTTTTTGAAAAATATTCAACTGAATGGAGTCATCATTCAGTGAGTTGGAAGAGCACCAAAGGAAAAATGTGGTGATGTGAGAACCTAGATCCTCACCATCTTTTCCTTCAAACTTAGGAATGTATGAGGTAATTTTGATGGGTACAAGTGGCCATGCCATATTGTGCTGCACGGGGTCATTCATTAGCTTAGAAAAATATGGCAAGTTTAATGTTTCCAGGAAAGGAATTTTGGGCCCAATCGAGGTTTGATATTGAGGAGTTTGGGGTGTAGAAGTACCAGCCCCATGGCTCCCGAAAGAAAATGTGGGGTTTCCCCCATCCACCGGTTGTGATATGGTTGCATTATTCTTAAAAGGGTTCCACCCGAAAGCCAGTGGATTACTAAGTTTGTGGTGTGTGATAGGTGGTTTGGCCTACTCCAACAGAAACTGGAGTTTGAAACATAGGAGTAGAAATTCCTCCACTAAACAGTGAAAATGGAGAACTCCCAAAATGGGCGATTGAAACCTGACTGGAAGTATGATAATTGAAACTAGACGAGATACCCACATAAGTAAGCAATGGGCCTACATAAGGTGTGGATGGAGGAATATGTGTACCATTCCACGTAAAAACTTGGACTAACAAAGTGGGTCCACTTGGACCACTTTGAGCACTTTGCATGAAAGAAGGAGACATAAAAGGTGCACTAGGAATCCTAGTGACTACCCCACTAGACTGACCCATGACATCAGAGATTGTTGAGGGATTGACCACTCGAACACTTGGAGAAAGAGGTGAAGTAGCTGCACTAGGTCTTGGAGCACTCACCGGGGGAGGTGAGACTCTGCCAACCAACATGGCTGAAGTAGGGATAGATATATCTTCTCCTACATTAGACATATATCGACTCAAAGAAACACCAAATATAGGTGAAATGAAAGGAAGGACTTGGAATATCATAGGATCGTTCAAATCAGTTAGAGGTGAATTAAAGTTCCTTGCAAACTCATCAGCCTGCAAGTATTCTATCTCTACTGGTTGGGTTTCTTCATGATTAAGCCTAAGTTCTAACTCACCTAGAACTTTGCTAACACTGACCGGTTCAAAAGAACCATTCGTGTCAAGTATTCACCTTTAAGGTGGTGGTGGAGGCTCCACTGTAACAAATGGAGGAAGGTTTTGCAACCTTCTTAACATACGAAGAGGATGGTCCTCCACAGCTAAATATATGACTCACATGCCTAAAGGCCAACTAAACACAAAAAAATCAAACAACACACACTAAAAATTTCCTAAGTATCACATACACACCAGATAAAAGATACACTTTCCAAAGGAAATTCTGGGATGATTAGGGCCCAGATCCAACCAATGAAGATCAAAGGGTGGTTACTTGGTGTCTCATGAAGAATTTTCTGGGTGCAAGCGGTGGAATCATGGCAACCGCCCTCCCAAATTATCAACTGAGGTTACCTTCTAAGTTCATCCTAGGAGCACCGGAAATAGCCTTCCAATACCACTTGTGTAAGATCCTAGTGTTTGGAGACTAAGGCTACCGAATTTACAACGAGAGTTGAGTGGAATAGTCGTTGGCCTGATCGATGTGCATGGGCAGGGTAGCTAAACCCAAAATCCTAACAATACCGACACCTCACGAGGCCCAAGAAGTGGTATTGCTAGAACCCCATATGCACAACAATATTGATATATGATCAAACAAGGAAGTGGAGGGTTATCTCCTCAACGAGGTTCTCTCGCGTCCTCGTGGTTGACTCCTGTGTGAGAGGAGATTTATGGATTATCCCTTGTGGAAGTGGATTTACCTAAAGATATGCCACTACGTATGAAATCGAATTTCTTTTGGATAGTTAAAATATCCAAGTCCAAAAACATAGCCTAAGTTAGTTGATGATCAAACCTATAAAAAGAAAAGTTACTAATAGATTTTAAGTTAAACATTCTTTTTAATGTATTTATTACTCAAGGGTAGTGGAGTGGGACTGAATGGTTTTTGGACTCAACAAAGTGAAAGCAAATGATGTATAAAATTTTCAAAATAAATGCAACTAAAAAACACACTTTTTTCCTTTTCTTTTTTAAATGAAACTAATGAAAAAAATTTACATGGATTTTAAAAAACTACAAGATGTTAATATTTTTTATTTTTTCTGAAAATAATGTGAAAAATAACTAATGCAAACCTATGCAAATAAGACTACCTTTTGTCTTTTTTTTTTTCTTTCAAATAAAATACTTTATGCAACTAAATGCACTTTAAGCAAGCTAAGCAATCTGATCATATATCAATGTAAATGATACTATTCAGATATTTACAGTAACAATATTCAACAAATCAAGCCAAGACGACTCAAACTCTAATTTGGACGGAACGATTGACTTGGTAAGACCAATAGATCCAAAAATTGGCAAAATGACTCACCCATGTTGGAAGTATGATAGGTATTGCAATCATATGGAAACAAATTAGATTGTGATATGGTTGTCATTGATGGAAAAACATAGAATATGATCTAGATAAGAAGAGGACTTGGATGGATAAGAAAAAGTTGCAAATCATGTGATGGAGATTTGAAGGTGCGAAGATCAACAGACCGAAATAATTTTGTTTCTTGAAAGAGCGAGTAGGATAAAAAAGGCGTTGAGTGGAGAAATCGAAAACTAATCGCCAAGAAGGAGATCATGATCAATGGATGAGGTTGATCGTGGAAGCAGATCAACGACTGATAATAATTTCCATGGGAGAACTAGCATGGATTAATAAAATTATCATATGCATGAATTTTTTATGAAGTGTGCCTTATGGTATTTGAATTCCACCATCGATCTAGATCTGGTAGTCCTCAATGAATCTGCAAATTAAACTAGTAGGTCAGTTAACGATCAGGATGGGAGCGGAATTTTAAAGTAATCTTCTCTATAATATTTGGAGTCCACCATATATCTGTGCCAGAGTGAACCCGTAAAGAAATCAACGGTTCAGAATAAAAGTAGAAGGAGGAAAGCGGAAGGCATAATGCGAAAGATGAGAAATCAAAGTCTAAAATAATATGGGTTCCAGAGTCCACCAGCGGAATGTGAAAGGTGGAAATTGTGGAAGTTGTTTAAACAAATTTGGAAAACCTGGGATCTGCAATCTGCATATGATCTAAGATTGACGATCAGGAAATGGTGCACAAGAAATTGACGGCATGGAAGGATTTTGTGGAAAAGGATGTGCATAAGCAGGTGTTTGTTAAGTCCTATTTCAGATCAACAGTCAGTAGAGAGGCCGCATGAAATCAATGATGTGGGAGAAGTCCTGTAGAAAGAATCATGTGAAACCATAACTGTAGAAACTATGATTTATTGAAAGAATCCAAAATTGCAAAGATGTGTTGCAAAACTTATGATTACACATCGATTGGACTCCTTGTCTGTCATAAAGAATCAAACGGTTTTGATCAGTTATGGAAATGAAGAGTTAGGCATACGAACAGGTGAAGGATTTAAAAATTAATAAGTATAAGAGGATAAGTGTGAGGAAGAGAAGTGTTCTCTCCATAGGCAGAGAGTTGGTGCATGGATCGTCGTCGAAGTGAGGATTACATAATGAAAGAGGACTATGAGTTCTTTCAAGAATATCCAGAACAGAGACAATGAAGGGAACCAAGGTGCATAAGCAAATCCAGAAGTAGATCAGAACAGAGTTGGTATGCATTGTTATATCTGTTTTCCTACATATTGTAATGAACATGTTTAAATCTAAGTAACAAGGGTGGTGGGGTGGTGCTAGGAAAAACATGTTGTCTTCTCTGTACAAGTTGGAGCCTGTACAAGTGGAAGTTGGTGCTTCCACCCAATTGTAGCTAGAGAATGTTATTTTAGTGGGTGCTAGAAAAACATGAGGATTGGTGCTCTCCATAAGAAGGAATTTGTAAGACAGAGGTTGCAGCCTCATTTGAGTAGGTGCTCAAATAAAAATTAAATTTTTTCGTGTCTATCATGTGTGTGTGATTGATGATCATCATTCCTTGTGTTATACTTGTTTCATTATCATAAATGTAAATATGTACTCAGTAATAATGTTTTGTATATTGAAAATAGTTTAAGGTTTAGAAATAACTGATCCACCCCCCCTCTCAGTTACTTGAATAATTTTAACAATTGGTATCCGAGCGGGTTCCTTTTATTTAAAGGTAGATCTGTAAGCTTAAACATGAAAATTTATGAAGGGAATTCATCCAATAAGGTTCCTCTGTTTTATGGAAAAAAAATTTCCTTTTGGAAGGTTAGAATGGGAACCTATATAATGTCCTTAGGTGCTGATGTTTGGGATGTAGTAGAAACTAGCTATGTAAATCCGGTTGTGCTAGCCTCTAGAGATGATAAGTTGGAATTTAGTTTTAATTGAAAGTCAATGAATGCTATCCTGAGTGGTCTTGAAGAGGCTGAGTTTGTTAAGGTGATGCATCTTGATTCTGCGAAGGAGATGTGGGATAAAATTGTAAGCATTTATGAAGGAAATGAGAAAGTAAAGGATTCCAAACTACAGACATATAGACTAAAATTTGAACAGCTAAAGATGAATGAGGATGAGACTGCCAGTAAATGTTTCTTAAGAATAGAAGAGACTGTGAATGCTATGAAGGGTCTTGGTGAAAAGATTGATGAAGCATCCTTAGTTCAAAAATTTTTAAGATATTTTCCTAAAAGATTTAATCCCAAAGACTCTGCAATAGAAGAATTAAGTGATCTTAAAACTCTTCCTTGACCAACTACTAGTTACTATGAAAGCCTATGAAATGAGGATTGGTAAAGATAAATCCACCACTAGAGAAGAATCCTTTAAAGTAGATAAGAACGCTGATTCTGAAATGGATAGAACATTTTGCATATAAATGCCCCCACAAGCAAAAGAGGTAGACTTCTGATGACGAAGAAAACTATACATTCAATAAATACAATAAAGAGGCTAAATATAAAAAGAAAAGCTTGTGTGTAAATTATGTTGATTCTTCATAAGAAATAGACAATGATTCATATTGTGAATATGAAATGAATAACTTTATGCTTATGGCCATAGAATATTTTGGAAATGAATATACAGGAAGTGACCTGAATGATGAAGAAGCTATGGTTGATATGGAAGGTGAACTAATCAGTTCTCTGGAGGACATTGACAGACTCTGAATACAGAAGAGGAAACAAAAACAATTATTGATGCAGTATGAAAGGAATGGTAAAGAACCAAGTGAAGATATTGCCTTGTTAAAATTGGAATTAGAAGAGGAAAATAAAATAGAAAATATTCTAAAACAACAATTAACAGAAGGGAAAAAGAGACGTGAAGCTTTGGAAGAAGAAGTAGTGATAGCTAGGAAAGAATTGGAGAAATTTCAAGCTCTGTATCACCAAAATTTGTCAAGTATTAAAGCTTAAGAAGAACTGAACAAAATTCTCAGTAAGCAAAGGTACCCATGGTTAAAAACAGGTCTTGGCTATGAAGAAGGTTCAAGCAGCAAACAGTCAAAATGCGAACATACTATGCAAACAAAAGGAAATGAAACAAGTACCAGAATTAGAAATTCATATCAGAATTATCAACCAAGGATTTCTCAGAAACAAAGTCAACAGAAGGGAAGACTTCCAAGATCCAGGTACCAAATATTTTTCCATGGTTAATGTAATTGTTGTTATAATTTTGGCCACAAAGCTGCAAACTATGCATTTAATTTTAGAAATATGAAATCAAATAACAATCAATTGCTACAACATAGAACAAGACAGCCAGCTAGCAAACAAGAACATCATACAACTCAGTTCACAACCAAAGGAATAACTCATGATAGATATAACAACTCTTTTGATCTACTATATAATGAGCCAGAATGTTATGTTTGTCATAATTTTGGACATAGGGATTCAAAATGTCATTTGAAGGATTACAAAACAGACCCAAGAGTGAATTTCTGTTCGAAGGAAAAAAGACCCTTGGTATATTGATGGTGGATGTTCCAAACACATAACTAGTGATAAAAGTAAGTTTATGTCTCTAACTAAAAATAAATAAGGAAATGCAACTTTTGGAAATGATGCTCCATGGAAAATCAAAGGAAAAGGAATGGTAAAGTTGAGTAATGGAAAAGGGAAAGACCAGGATGTGTTGTTTGTAGATGGACTACAACATAATCTTCTTAGTGTCATTCAGGTTTGTGACAGAGGATGTGCATTTGTTTTCACTTCTAAAGATTGCAAGATCAAATCTGTACCCTTAGGACAGTTGGTTGCAAAAGGCATAAGAACTGTAAACAATGTCTACATCTTGAAAGAAGGAACATAAGAATGTCATCTAAGAAAGTACGATGAAATATGGATTTGGCATAGGAGAATTGGACATTTAAACTTTGATCATATAATCAATCTTGTCAAGAATGGGGCAGTAGAAGATATTCCAAAAATATTAGATCCATATGACTCTATTTGTAAACCTTATAAAATGGGAAAATTGACTTGCACGCAGTTTAAATCCAAGAAATTCACATCAACATACTAACCACTTTAGTTAGTACATATGGATTTGTTTGGACCATCAATAAAGGAAGGCACAAGAAGAGAAAGATATTTTATGTTGGTCATTGATGATTATTCTAGACTTACATGGGTTTCTTTTTTGAAAGAAAAATATGAAGCAATTGAGAAGTTTAAAATTTTCAAGGCTCCGACTGAGAATCAAATAGGAAAGAGACTGAAGGCAGTAAGGTCTGAAAGAGGAGGAAAGTTTAGTTTAGGAGACTTCAAATATTTTTGTGATAAACATGGAATTAAAAGAGAATACACTATTCCAGGGACTCCACAACAGAATGGAGTAGTTGAGAGACATAATAGGTTAGTACAACAGATGGAAAGATCAATGATGAATGAAAGGAATATTTCTCAGATATACTGGATAGAGGCAATTCACACAACTGTCCATATTCTTAATGCTCACTTAATGCCAAATAGTGATAAGATAGACTCCTTATGAACTATGGTTTGGAAGACCTGCTTCTATCAAACACTTTAAAGTCTTTGGAAGTAAATGCTATATTAAAAGTAATGATGAACATCTTGGGAAATATGATGACAGGGATGATGAAGGTATCTTATTAGGATATGCCGCAAACAGTAAAGGGTACACTTGTTATAATATGAGGCTGCATAAATTGGTTGATTTTATTGAAATTAAAATCGATGAAGGAATCCTTGTAAAGGATATTCAAATAAGCAGTGTTGAACCAAATACAAAAGATATAGTTGAAGTTAAGGAAGAACAGGTCCAAGAATTAAAAAAAAACAGATTCAGAGTCAGATGATGATAGTGCAAACATTCAGGTAGATTCAAGACATCAGATAGAAACAAAACCATCTTCCAGAATCATTCATAAGAATCATCCTGGAAATCAAATAATTGGTGACAAGAATAAAGAATTTCAGACAAGAAGGAAGTTGATCAAAGATTCAGAACAATCTCAGATTTCTTTCCTATCTATGATGGAACCTAATAATTTTGAAGAATCCAGTGAGGATGAAGATTGGATTAAATCCATGAATGAAGAGCTTGATCATATTGAGAAAAATAATACTTGGGAGTTGGTTCCTAGACCTGCAAATACAAATGTAATAGGCTTCAAGTGGGTGTTTAAAAACAAGATGAATGAACAAGGAAAAATTGTGGGGAATAAATCCCGATTGGTCTGTAAGGGGCTTGCACAAGTTAAGGGACAATATTTTGATGAAATTTTTTCACCAGTGGAAATATTGGAAGCTATTAGAATGTTTCTTGCCTATGCCAGTCATAATAACTTCAAAGTGTATCATATGGATGTTAAGTCATCTTTTCTCAATGGAGATATAGAAGAAGAAGTATGTATAGAGAAACTTGAAGGGTTCCAATTGACAAGCAATCCTAACAATGTCTCCAAACTAAAGAAGGATCTATATGGATTAAAACAAGCACCAAGAGCCTGGTATTATAAACCGGATAAATATCTACAGGAGAAAGGATTCAAGAAAGGTACTGTTGACAATAACTTGTATATCAAATATGAAGGTGATAATCTATTAGTTGTTTTGGTGTATGTGGATGACATTATTTTTGGATGCACTAATAATTATTTTGCTTAGTGGTTTGCTAATGCCATGCAATCTGATTTTGAGATATCAATTATAGGAGAATTGTCATTCTTTCTTGGTCTTTGCATTAGTCAGAGTTCTGAAGGTTTATTTCTCTCCCAAGAGAAGTATTTGAGGGAGACGTTGAAGAGATTTCAGATGGAATATTCGTCATCTGTCAGTACACCTAAGGTTGTTGGTTGTAAACTTAGTAGGGATGATCCCTCACCTGATTTTTATCAAAGAACATATCGGTCAATGATAGGAAGTCTCTTATACATCATAGCATCTCGTCCTGATATAATGCAAGTTGTTGGAATGGTAGGTAGATTTTAGTCTGATCCTAAGCAAATTCATTTGGTGGATTTTAAGAGGATATTTAAATATTTGAAGGGAACAATGACTTATGGTCTCTGGTATCCTAGAAATTTGAATCTTCATTTAATTGCATATTCAGATGATAATTGGGAAAACTGTCTAGATGAAAGAAAGAGCACAAGTGGAGGT
The DNA here is from genome assembly GCA_001517045.1 of Pseudotsuga menziesii. Classification (NCBI taxonomy): domain Eukaryota; kingdom Viridiplantae; phylum Streptophyta; class Pinopsida; order Pinales; family Pinaceae; genus Pseudotsuga; species Pseudotsuga menziesii. The sequence continues at coordinate 280,935 of LPNX010729775.1, read as the reverse complement.
GCATTCTTCTTGGGTGATTCTTTAGTTGCATGGCTGAGTAAGAAGAAAGGATCGATATCTTTATCCACTACAGAAGCTGAATACATTGTTGATGCCACCTGTTGTACACAAATACTCTGGATGATCCAGACAATGGAAGAGTTGGAGGTAAAATACGTTGACCCCATTTCTCTCCATTGTGATAATACTAGAGCCATTAGTATGTCCAAGAATCCAGTCCTTCATTCCAAAACTAAGTGCATACCTATTAATTATCACTTCTTAAGGGAGCAGGTTACAAACAGAGTGGTTCAATTGAATTATATTCCTTCTACATAACATATTGCTAATATCTTCACTAAACCCTTACCAAAGACACGATTTGAATATCTACACCAGAATATGGGCATCATATCTTATTCCAGCTAACATGTCCACTTTGATAGGGGGATTTGTACTATAGTATTCTTTGACATTGATGTCAAAGGGGTAGAAGTTGTCTTTGCTACAGATGATAAACAGTTGGTGATTACAAGTACAACATGCATCCAAAATTTGAAGGTTGCCATCAATGCCAAAGGGGGAGATTATTGGAAGTATGATAGGTGTTGCAATCATATGGAAACAAATCAGATTGTGATATGGTTGTTATTGATGGAAAAACATAGAATATGATCCAGATAAGAATAGGAATCAGACAAATAAGAAAAATATGTGGATCGTGTGGTGGAGATATGAAGGTGCGAAGATCAACGAACAAAAATAATTTCACTAGTTGAAAGAGAAAGGAAGGTGTTGAGGCCTGGAAATTCGCAGGCAACAACAGCAAGGGATTCTCCCTAATCAACGTTACCAACTAGCCCATGACTGTTTGGTATAGGGAATCCTTCCGGTTTGCAGTCCGGCTACTGTAGGTCAAGTAACAAAAATAAAAAGGTTTTACCGGTTGCGGCCCGGTCCACCGTATATATTTTTGTATTTTTTGACTTTAAGTATGATATGCAAGTGCCTATCTAAGATGCAGATTGATTAAGGATGCAAGGAGTGGTCACAATGTGATGCGCAGGTTCTTACCTCTCGTCTTAGACTCTCTCGCATCTAAATCATACACAACTAGAAAATACATACTAACTAAGCTATCTCTAGAGAGAAAAATATTAATTCATGAGTAATGTAATAATGTTCACATGTTAAGGTAAATCACAGATAGCTGTTCTTAGAATCAAAACACATAAACATGAATAAAGATATACACGACAAGATAGCTCATCAACAGTTAAAACCTCCATTACTCATAGTGGAAATTATCACAGAATATACTAGAGAATGTTCAGATAAGAACATAGGTTCAGAAAGTTAGAATGCTCTCACAGTTAATGAAACAAAGTTGAAAATGAAATAGTTCCCCTTCAACATTGTTCATTTTATCACATTCGAACATTCCACACAGCACCTTCTCCAACAGGCAAAATTTGCAATTTCTTATTGTAAAATGAAGTAGTTCCTCTTACAAACAATAGCTCACAAGTTTTTCTAGGGAAAAATCCCTTATCCCCTCTAACTTTCCTCTCTTTATACAAAACAACAAAAACCCTGGGCTTCTCCAACCGTCTGACCTTTGGGCTCTCCCAAAAACCGTTTAATCTCACAATTTTGTCTTTTTCATGAGTACTCATGATTCATATAATGCGTTACATTTCAGATTTCAACTTATGAGTACTTCATAAAACGGGATCAACTCAATAAATGACGGACCCTTTCCAAGCCCGGGCTTTGTTGCCATCGATTATGCCTTGTCTTTTATTTGTCCTTCTTGAGATCTCGTTGATTTCAAAAAAAATCTGCTTATCACTTTTCAACCAACTTTCCTAAGCTTTATCCTTTAGCTACGTCTTCTTGCAGCAGTAATTTGAAGAATCTTCTGAGTCCATCTGTAGATAAATGAAAATTCATCATTAATTAGGACTACATCTTTTCAATAAACTTAAACTTTACTAACAACAAAACTGATCATCAAAATGAGGCCCTGTACTGCGCCCTCGTCGCGAAAGCCTTAACAAGAATAAAAAACCACCGCCACCCACATAGGGGTTAAAACTCACAAGACGAAGGGAAAAACCTTATCGGTGGCTTGAACCATTTAAACATCAGCTGGATAGTATTACTTACAACCACAACGGTGGGTTTCAGATGGACAACGAGTTCTGCGGGACCGTTAAGTCTATCAAATTCGGAAGAACTAAATGCCAAAGCATCGGGCATAAAAGTTCCTTGTCGACGAACAGAATGACATCAACGTCGGGAGGTTAGTGAATTACGCAGCCGCAATGGCAGAAGATGAAAAGACTACGGGCCCCGTGGCCAAAAGACATATCGGTGAAACCCAGACAAAGAATCGGTGGGTGGAGCAGTTATATGGTGGGCACTTAGTTCACTCGGGAGCCACAATGAGGAAAAGAATCAGACTGCAACCTTCGATCAACATCATAAAATTTCCACTATGGCGCAGAAACGTCGTGAAAATGTTAAGTGTTCAGAAAAACTTAGGGTCGTGTAGCGGTCCAAAAAGTTTGTTTCACTTCCAAAACAGCGGCTTCATAAAGATCAAACAACCCTGACTCAAACTTCGACCAACCTCCGACAATGCAAAACAACACGACATCAGAGAAGTCAAGACTATCCGGTAGAGCACTCATCGTTCAGCTGCCGCAACGGAGGTTCCATAAGGACATATGGCTCCGATGCGTTGTTTAAATGGCCTCCGAACAACCAAACTAAAAAAATGTTACTTTTGGCTGGGCAGCGATGAATTTTATTTCACCTCCGAAACAATGGTGAAAATGAGAAATAGACTTCTACAAACAAAGAAACAAATCACAGATCAAAGGGAAATATTTCAAACCAAACTCCAAGTTCCACAACCCAAAGCAGTTTTAGACATAAGCAATTTTCCGAAAAGCATGAAGACAGTTAACCTCAAAATAGTCCAAACTTGTAGTAAAGGGAAAATAAAAACAGAGTTCATAGATCCAAACGATTCTAGGTAAGATAAAAATTAAGAGGAGGGTCCAAAATTTCAAAAATTTGGGAAAATAGTTGCAGCTGCAACAATTGGCGACTACTCGGTGAACCTAGATATCTGGACAATTCAGTTCTTAAGTATCAGTCTGTTTAACAATAAACGAACATGTTGAATTCTTCCAGATGTATGGGTTTCCCCAATGGAAAATATATGTACTTTTAATCATTGATGATAGTCCAATTTAGGAGAAAGCAAAACAAGATTTCCAAGTAAAGATAACTCTTTTGAGGTCAGGAAGATGAGTTTCATTTATTACCTCTATCTTCGGGTAGCTTCCAGCTTGGATGCCACAGGATAGTAACATATGGTAAACAGAAATATTCCTTTGTTCCTCATTCCCATGCCATTTTGCACTTTTTGTCCTTTTTTGGACTTTTGTTCTTTGCATATGAGTCCTCCTGCATGCCTTTCTTTCTAAATTTCCATTCAGGCTCCTCTATCCATAGTGTGCTTTTGTGTGAGAAATGTATTCAACTTTCAACTCACAGACGTAGAAGAACTTTTGGCAATTTAGTACTTATATGGTTCAGTACTTTGTTTTGATACAAATTGATTTCATAGGAGTATTTGACTCTTATCTTCCTTTTGGCATTCAATTTCTGGCATGGGATCATTTATATATAATATACTGTTTACCCTGCTTCCTTTCCATGGGCCTTTTGCTGTCACCCCCTAGGACATTTTTAAATGTGAGATGGATGGAACCTCAAAATAGTATTCCAGACCTTTCGATCCTGGTTTATTTAACAAGGATTAAGTAGGACTTCAATGTGTTCATAGCCATCCGGGAAAACTGCTAAACTAGAAGAAATTCTTTCAGATAAAACAATAATACACAGTCTTATACTCAAGAAATTTAATCACACTAGAATTCTGATGCTCTCCATGCAACCAAGAGTTTGCCTCCTTTTATTGAAATCAATCAAAATCTAAACTAAAACAAAACAGAAATAAAATAAATCAAAATAAACAACCAAGTCAATTTATTTATGTGCAAGATAAAAGAACAAAAACAAAACTCAGGAAAAATAAGGTTTGAGAACTAAACCATTTACTGGTAAGTTCTCTTCCCACCCCTGTAAATCCTGCAATTTATAGGTTGAGAGGCCAAGCTTTGCCATAATCTGGAAAGGGCCTACCCACAACTATTGAAATTTCGTGTGTTTTCCTTTCTCATCATGGGGGTGGTCCCACTTGAGAACCAAATCTCCCACCTCAAATTCTTTTGTTCCAGCCTTGTGTTTATCAAACCATCTCTTAACTACCCCCTGTTGTTGTTTAAAACATTCTCTAGCCTTGGATCTAGATTCCTCTTCCTTCAAAAGATTATGTATCCTTACCTGCAAGATTCCACTATCTGATCCTCTGGAATCTTGAGCTATTATGGAAGAGGGTAGCATGATATTGGGGGGTAGAATGGCCTCTTTTCCATAAACAAGGGTATACAGGGACACACCTAATGAAGTCTTGGGGGTGATTCTATCAGACCAAAGAGCATTTGGTAACGCTGAGTGCCAACTCCTCTGATTTTCTATCACTGTCTTTTTCAAAATCCTAATCAGATTCTTGTTTGTGGATTCAGCTAAACCATTTCCCTATGGATAGTAATTAGCAGAGTAATGCAACTTAATTCCTTTCTCATGAGAAAATGCAGTTAATCTAATCGAGGAAAAGTAAGTAGCATTATCAAAAACTAAATAAATTGGAACTCCAAACCTGGTCACAATATGGTCTTGCAAGAAGTCCATGACCGCATCTTCATTTACTTTACGCAACGGAATGGCTTCAACCCAACGAGTGAAGTAATCGGTTGCTGTCAGAATATACTTGTGTTGCAGGGAAGAATTTGGCTTTATCTCCCCAATGATATCCATCCCCCACTGCTCAAAAGGTTCTGTTATCATCACAGGCTTTGACGGTCCTGCTGCCTTAACTTGTCTTCCACCACACCTTTGACAAATGTCGCACTTTTTGACATGGGCATGTGCATCTTTGAACAGTGTGGGCCAATAGTATTTGGATCTGAGAATTTTATGAGCTATAGTATCTCTGGAGAAATGTCCTCCAGCAGGCCATTCATGTAAATCTATCATTACCTTCTTTGCATCTTCTTTCTCTAAGCATCTAAGAATAAATCCAACATAATTCTTTCTGAATAATATTCCTTCAACAATTTGATATGAGGCTGATTTAAGACGCAGTGCTCTTCTTTGCTTAGAATTCCAATGTTCTGGTAACAATCCCGCTTGAAGATAATGCACAAGGTCTCGATACCAAGAGTCCAGAGCTATGAAAAGAGGACATACATCCATCAAATGTAACTCAGCTTCGTCTTCCCAGTCATGTTCTTCATTGTATTTACTTTCAGTCATCAGTTTGCACAATCCTTGCCCTTTGACTATGGAGGCTGGCTTGAATTCGAGGTCATACTCTTGTAGAGTTATTACCCAGTTGCCTCTTCTTTCTCCTAACTCCTTTTGTACGAAAATAGACCTTACAGCTGGGTGTGGAACTATTAACTTTGTCTGGTTCTTAAGTATATATGGTTTGAATTGTTTCACCACTTTGAACACTGCGTAAGCTTATTTATCCACAGCTAGGTAATTCAATTCAACTCCTTGCATACCAGTGCTCATAAATGATATGGGGAACTCATATCCCCCATCTTCCTTTTGGGTAAGCACAACTGCTAGTGAATCATCAGATGCAAAAGTGTATAAAATAAAATATTTATCAAAATCCGACTTTTGAGGGAGGGTGCATGCGCAACAACTGTTTTAATTTTACTAAATGCGTTCTTCTCTACATCAATCCACTTGAATTGTACACTTTGCTTTACCATTTGATGCAAAGGTTTAACAATTTGAGCAAAATCTGGCACAAACCTTCACATGAAGTTTATTGTCCCCATAAATGATTGCATGCCCTTTTTATTACGGGGTAAGGGAATCTGTTTGATGGCTTTGATCCTTTCTGGGTATATGGAGATCCCCTTCTTAGAAACCACGTGACCCAACAACTTACCTTCTATAATAGCAAACATGCACTTCTTGGGGTTTAGTGAGATACCATATTTCCGGCAGCGTTCAAAAATATGCTTTAGATGAAATGTGTGTTCCTCTCTTTTCTTTGAGAATATCGTGATGTCATCGAGGTATACTACAGTACTGCAGCCAATCAGACTGTGGAAATCTATATCCATAGCCCTCTGGAAAGTAGCTCTAGCATTTATGAGTCCAAAGGGCATCCTTCTGAAAGTAAAAGTTCCCCACCTGGTCCTGAATGTCATTTTTAGTCTGTCTTCTTCGGCTACTAATACTTGATTGTAGCCTAAGAATCCATCTAATAAAGAGAATAGTTTAGAACCTGAAACCATTTGCAATATCTGCTCCATGGGTGGAACAGGATAATTGTCTTTATCTGAAGCGCGATTTAAGTTTCTAAAATCCACACATAGCCTAATTTCTCCAGATTTCTTCCTCACCGGTACCAGATTTGAAACCCATTCCGAGTGTCTAACCTTGAAGATAATTCTAGCATCCAATAATTTCTTAACTTCACTCTGGATTAAAGGTTCTAATTTTGGATGCATTTTCCTTAAAGGCTGCTGATAAGGTTTGATTCCAGATTTGATGGGGATAACATGCTGGATAATATTGGTGTCATATGTCTTCAGATCTTCATACTTCCAGAAAAAAAAATCTTTGTATTGCTTGAAAAGAATGATGAACTTATCCCTTTCAGCTGGGGAACAACATTTTCCCAGATTCACATATTTAGGCTCCATCTCAGTCCCCAAATTAATCAACTCGAACTGTAGAGATGAGCTATGAGTCTTCACATTTGCTGGTCTTCTAAATTTCTCATTTAAATCAAACATCCGTTCTAAAGTCCTGACTCCCTTAGGAATAAAATTATCAAATTTAGCTCGGCCTGATGTTCTTCATCATCAATGATCGCACCTTTGAAGGCCTCTTCATTTGTCAAGCATTCTATAATCTGTTGATCATCATTGAACACTCGTAGATTGGTAATCATATCTGGAACTGAAGGCCTGGAAAGCAATTCAATAGAGCACCGATTATTAGAGGGCATAAGCCTCGCAGCTGAGGTGGCCAACAAGTCAGTCGATGCATTCTCAAGTCTTGGAATCGATACAATGTTGAATGCATTAAAACATTTAAGTAAATCCCATACTTCATTTTGATAAGCTTTTAAATGAGGAGAAATGCAATGTATTTGATTCCGAATTTGTTTTACAATTATTTCAGAATCTCCAAACACTTTCAGATTATTTGCCTTTAATTCAATTGCTTTCCTTAATCCCTGAACCAATGTTTCATATTCAGCTGTGTTATTGGTACATTCAAACTCTAACCTACATGAAAGAAAATGTTTGTGTTTCATAGCGTCAATCAGGACACAGCCGGCTCCTGACCCCTCTAAAGTTTTAGAACCATCAAAGAAAAGCGTCCAAAAATCGCTACCCACTACTGTGCGAGAATTAACATCTATATCTACAGCTAAGTCTACTATTTTACAATCGATTTCATCAGCTTGTGAAAATTGAAGGAGATCAGGCTGAGAGTCAGATGTACTGCTAGCTTCTTCCACTTGATAGTTTCCTGGTTCTAGCTCAATAAAGTAGTTTCCAAAAACAGAATCCACTAGTTCATTTTTTTCTTCAAACTAAGTAACATTGTGTTTCATATGGGGCTCCCTCAAAACTTTAATTTGATTTGGGCTTCCTTTATATGGCAGCCACAGATGCGACCAGTCCGAGGAAAAATATCCGTTCAGCTTTGCTGATCAATCTCTACTCAAAACAAGTCCATAAGCTTCTGGTATGTCAGCCACCACAATATCAATGACTTGACACACCTTATCATTTGAAGATAAGCAAACGAGAACATCCTCCAATTCTCCAATTACCTTCACATTCGTTCTATCTAACTGAACGACCCTCCAGGTGGATGGTTTAGGTTTTCCATTTATCTTTTTGCAGACCGACAGTGGCATGACATTGACTGATGCCCCTGAGTCTACTAGGAAGTTATGCACATTATGGTTGAAAATTTCAAAAGTAAGGAGAAAAGGTGGATTCTTGCTTTTAGGCTTACCTCCCATACTTGCTTCACCAATTTCTTCTTCTTGGGGCTGATTGTCAGTGGGAAGCCTCTCCTCTGATACTTCAAGTGCTTTCAATAGCTTTTCTTTCTGCTACGACACATTGCACATTTCAAATAATGAGATGTTTTCCCTTACCTTCTTGATATCCTCCACAATGTCATAATCCATCTTATGTTCTATGAGATTCGATCTAACATTATTTATTTTTTCTTCATTGGGGTTAATAGGCATGCTGATCTGTCTAGGATTTTGACTGGTGATGGTAAACTCCAGAATTTTATTAGCTGAGGAGCTATTTTGAAATTTCTTAACATTCTTTTGAAGCCTTTTGATCTTCAAGAACATAAGACTATTTTCCTTAATCAACCCTGGCTTCTTGTCGTCACATTTGTTTCCAGGATGCCCTCGTGTCTCAGATTCTTTTCTTCCTCGGCATCAAACAACGATACATAGTCCCATAAAACCATAGCTTCATCCTCCTATTTTTCTGTTGATTTATTGTTGTCTTTCCCTTCTTCATCATTGTCTTCAGTTAATTTGGAATCCAAAAGCTGGTTCATAACCAACGTCATTGAATTTATCCATTGAGGACAACTCTTTTCAGAATGGGGTTGTTGGTGGAAAGTGCAAAAGTTATCCATTCCTACCTCCATTAAGTTCATAGATGCAGGGCTGTGCAAAGGGGGTTGGGATTGACTGTTATCTTCCCTTTTCTTGTAATAAGGCTTGTAGAACTTTTGGGCTTCCTTTTCCTTTTCCAAGTCTATGACTCTGTTAGAAATCTTCTGCATCATCTTTTCCATTCCTTCAAAATCTGGTGATTGCTCCTCTTTAGGCTTAGTAAACAACAAAGCTTTCCTCCCAACAATTTTTTCTCCTGACTGTTCAGGATAATCTTTTATACTTTCCCTTTCAACCTCTACTCTCTCCGCTTCCTCATAAGTATTTGCTAGTGTAGGTTTGGCCTTTATTTTGGCAAACATGGCCAATTCGGGTCCTAGAGCTGAGGTATAATATTCAATTAGGACTTTATCCGAGGGTTTGTCAGCTTTAGAAAAATTATTAAGATAGGTTGCGAATCTTTGGGTAAAACTATGCACCTTCTCTTTTCTTTCTTTCTTTAAGGTGCATAGTCCTTTCATGAGAGTTGCATGAGTTTTTTGGGTTGCATACTTACTTCTAAAAATCCTTTCAAAGGTATCCCAATCAAGGATAGAATTTGCAGGCAAACCAAAGTACCACGATGCTGCTGCTCCTTTAAGGGTGTGTGGAAAAAGTCGACAAACTACATCCTCATATTCCCCAACCCTTAATCCTTCTATTGCCAAATAGAAACTTTGCAAGTGGTCATCTACTACCATCTTCTCATTTGGATCAAACTTGGGCAACATCTTTTCAAAATATTGAGGTAAATCATGCAAAGGAGGTGTTAGGTTTAAAGGTGATCTGGCTTTCCAGGTAGGTGGTGGATTTGGTGGGTTGGGTGGCTAATTTGCGTTTACGCCTGCCATGAGTTTGGGTGGAGAGTGAGGTGGTGAATGAATAGGAGTATTAATAGGTGAACCGTAATGTGTGTTTGGGCCTACTTTATTCAAAAGACGAACAACCTCCTGTAATGCTACTTCTACTAACTCTTCCCAATCTCCAACTAACACTGGATCTTCCAATATAGGACTATATTTCCTTTTATATTCTCTTCTAGGCAATTCAAGGATAATCGGTAAACCTCCAATCTTCTTCACGTATGCCCTAGTATGCCTTCTTAGATCATTAACAACTTCGTTGTCCATAGAATACAAATGCTCTCTACCCTTCTCTTCAGGAATTGGATTGGGAGCCAAACTACCTTTTGAACTGTCACTGGTGGAATAATCTCGAGAAAACGGGTTTCCTCGGCCAGCCGTGCATTGGCGGCCCTCCTTCTAGCACTAGAAACTGTTGAGGCCTGGAAATTCCTAGGAAAAAACAAAAAGGGATTCTCCCCAGTCAACATTCCCAACTAGCCCATGACTGTTTGGTATAGGGAATCCGTCCGGTTTGCAGTCCGACTACCGTAGGTCAAGTAACAAAAATAAAAAGGTTTTACCGGTTGCGGGTTGGTCCACCGTATATATGTTTGTATTTTTTGACTTTAAGTATGATATGCAAGTGCCTATCTAAGATGCATATTAATTAAGGATGCAAGGAGTGGTCACAATGTGATGCGCAGGTTCTTACCTATTGTCTTAGACTCTCTCGCATCTAAATCATACACAACTAGAAAATACATACTAACTAAGCTATCTCTAGAGAGAAAAATATTAATTCATGAGTAATGTAATACTATTCACATGTTAAGGTAAATCATAGATAGTTGTTCTTAGAATCAAAACACATAAACATGAATAAAGATATACATGACAAGATAGCTCATCAACAGTTAAAACCTCCATTACTCATAGTGGAAATTATCACAGAATATACCAGAGAACGTTCAGATAAGAAAATAGGTTCAGAAAGTTAGAACGCTCTCACAGTTAATGAAACACAGTTGAAAAAGAAATAGTTCCCCTTCAACATTGTTCATTTTATCACATTTGAACATTCCACACAGCACCTTCTCCAACAGGCAAAATTTGCAATTTCTTATTGTAAAATGAAGTAGTTCCTCTTACAAACAATAGCTCATAATTTTTTCCAGGGAAAAAGCCCTTATCCCCTCTAGCTTTCCTCTCTTTATACAAAACAACAAAACCCCTGGGCTTCTCCAACCGTTTGACCTTTGGGATCCCCCAAAAACCGTTTAATCTCACAATTTTGTCTTTTTCGTGAGTACTCATGATTCATATAATGCGTTACATTTCAGATTTCAACTTATGAGTACTTCATAAAACGGGATCAGCTTGGTAACTGACGGACCCTTTCCAAGCCTGGGCTTTGTTAACATCGATTCTGCCTTGTCTTTTATTTGTCCTTCTTGAGATCTTGTTGATTTCAGAAAAACTCTGCTTATCACTTTTCAACCAACTTTCCTCAGCTTTATCCTTTAGCTATGTCTTCTCGTAACAGTAATATGAAGAATCTTCTAAGTCTGTCTGCATTTAAATGAAAATTCACCATTAATTAGGACTACATATTTTCAATAAACTTAAACTATACTAACAAAAAAACTGATCATCAAAATGAGGCCTTGTATTGCGCCCTCGTCGCGAAAGCCTTAACAAGAATAAAAAACCACCGCCTCCCACACAAGGGTTAAAACTTACAAGAAAAACCTTATCAACAGCTTGAACCATTTAAACATCGGCCGGATAGTCTTACTTACAGCCACAACAGCGGGTTTCAGACGAACAACGAGTTTTGCGGGACCGTTAAGTCTATCAGAGTTGGAAGAACTAAATGCCAAAGCATCGGGCAGAAAAGTTCCCTGTTGATGAACGGAATGACATCAACGTCAGGAGGTTAGTGAATTACATAGCCTTAATGGCGGAAGATGAAAATACTATGGGCCCCGCAGCCAAAAGACATATCGGTGAAACCCAGACAAAGCATCGGCGGGTGGAGCAGTTATATGGTGGGCACTTAGTTTGCTCGGGGGTCGTAATGGCGGAAAATAATCAGACTACAGCCTTGGATCAACGTCATAAACTTTTCGCTATGGCGCAAAAACATTGTGAAAACGTTAAGTGTTCAAAAAAACTTAGGGTCGTGTAGCGATCCAAAAAGTTTGTTTCAATTCCAAAACAATGGCGTCATAAAGATCAAACAACCCTGACTCAAACTTTGACCAACCTCCAACAATGCAAAACAACACGACATCAGAGAAGTCAAGACTATCCGGCAGAGCACTCATCGTTCAGCTTCCGCAACGAAGGTTCCATAAGGACATATGGCTCCGATGCGTTGTTTAAATGGCCTCCGAACAACCAAACTAAAAAAATGTTACTTTCAGCTGGGCAGTGATGAAGTTTATTTCACCTCCGAAATAGTGGCGAAAATGAGAAATAGACTTCTCAAAACAAAGAAAGAAATCACAGATCAAAGGGCAATATTTCAAACCAAACTCCAAGTTCCACAACCCAAAGCAGTTTCAGACATAAGCAATTTTACGAAAAGCATGAAGACAGTTAACCTCGAAACAGTCCAAACCTGTAGCAGAGGGAAAACAAAAACAGAGTTCATACATCCAAACGATTCTAGGCAAGATAAAAATTAAGAGGAGGGTCCAAAATTTCGAAAATTTGGGAAAACAGTTGCAGCTGCAACACGAGGATAAAAAAGGAGTTGAGTTGCAAAATAAAAAATTAATCGCCAAGAAGGAGATCATGATCAACGGATGAGGTTGATCGTGGAAGCAGATCAATGGATGACAACGATTTCTCTGGGAGAACTAGTGCAGATTAATAAAACTTTGATGTGCGTGAAATTTTTATGAAGTTTTCCTTATGGTATTTGAAATCTACCATCGATATAGATGTGTTGGTCGTCAATGATTCTATAGATTCAACTAGTAGGTGAGTTAACGATCGGGATGGGAGAGAATTTTGATGTAATATTCTCTATAACATTTGGATTCCACCATAGGTCTGCGCCAGAGTGAACCCACAAAGAAATCAACGGTTTAGAAGAAAAGCGGAAGGAGGAAAGAGGAATGCAGAAGATGACGAATAAAATTCTAAAATAATATGGGTTTTCGCAACCCAGAGTCCGCCATCGGAATGCGAAAGGCGGAAAGTAGAAATTGTGGAAGTTGTTTAAACAAATTTGTAAAACCTAGGATTCACAATCTACATCTGATCTAAGATCGACGATCGAGAAATGGTGCACATGAAATTGATGAAATGAAAGGAATTTCTGGAAAAGGATGTGTAGAAGCAGGTGTTTGTTAAGTCCTATTTTAGATCAATAGTCAATAGAGAGGCCACATGAAATAGACGGCGCAAAATAAGTCTCACAGAAAGAATCCTACAAAACCAAAACTACGGAAACTCTAATTTGTTGGAAGAAGCCAAAATTGAGAAGATGTGTTGCAGAAACTTATGATTAAACATCGATTGGACTCCTTGTTTGTCATAAATAATCGAACAGTTTTGATTAGTTATGAAAATGAATAGTCAGGCATACGAACGGGTGAAGGATTTAAAAATTGATAAGTATAAGAGGATGAGTGTGAACAAGAGAAGTGTGCTCTCTGCAAGCAGAGAGCTGGTGCATGGATCGTCGTCGAAGTGAGGATTGAAGAATGAAAGAGGAATCTGAGTTCTTTCAAGAATATCCAGAACAGAGACAATGAGGGGAATCAAGGTGCATAAGAAAATCCAGAAGTAGATCAGAACATAGTTGGTATGCAATATTGTTATATCTTTTTTTCTACATATAATTGTAATGAACATGTTTAAATCTAAGGAACAATTGTGGTAGGGTGGTGCTAGGAAAAACATGTTGTCTTCTTTGTACAAGATGGAGCCTGTACAAGTGGAAGTCGGTGCTTCCACCTAGTTGTAGCTAGAGAATTTTATTTTAGTGGGTGCTAGAAAAATATGAGGGTTGGTGCTCTCCACAAGAAGGAATTTGTAAAATAGAGGTTGCAGCCTCATTTGAGTAGGTGCTCAAATCAAAATGAAATTTTCCTGTCTCTATCATGTGTGTGTGATTGATGATCATCATTCCTTCTATTATACTTGCTGCATTATCATATCTGTAAATCTGTAATCAATAATATTGTTTTAAATATTGAAAATGGTTTAAGCTTTAGAAATAACTGATTCACCACCCCCCCCTCATTTATTTAAATAATTTCAACAACCCAAACTACTACAACAACAATCCAAGGTATATAAGTGTCCTATAAGGACTGATAGACACTAGTAACCTAAAAAGATAGAAGCATTCAAACCAAATATCCAAGAAGGAAAGACCCAACACATTCACAAGAAGGATTCAGACCTAACTTACTTAAAAACACTTGATAACCAAGAAAAAGTGAAATGCATACACCCAAAGAAAAAGTACTATGCTAAATATAGAACCTTACAGACACCTGAGAAGTTAGAAAGCCAAAGACAAGAAAAACCCTAGCAATTTGACCTATACCTGTAGGAAAATGTGAGTGTCACCAAGACAACCTGCAAACCATTTGTGACTGTATATGCAGTCAACATGCGAATACAACAAGGAAATCATGACTGTATCTATTAAAAACCCATGATTACAGTAAAAAAATTTCAAAAAGAAAAAGAAATGACCAAAGGATTTTGAGCATGAAGCATTGAAAACAGAAGGTAAAAACCAAGAAAAACACTTACAGGATCAAACAAAGAAAACTGGAAAGGAAACCTATGGAGCAGACCCAAAACAGGTTAGATCCCCAGCAGAGTCCCCATTTTTGTTGTTCAGGGAAAGTCCTACCTTATGACCTAAGGTTCTGGGGTCACCAACATACCAATTAAACTTGCAGTCATTCAACTATCTGAGAGTTTGACAGAGAAACAGGGAATAAAGTTAGTGTACCTTGCTTATGAAGGTTGGTCCTAGATTTATCCTTCAATCCAAATGCTCCAACAACTTCTAGGGATCTTCACACCTACCAAATAGATATACACCTTCCTGCAATATCTTATATTTTATATCAGAGATCAATGAAATATTATGATTGCAATAAGACATCAATATCATTCATGAATCATAACACATAAGAAAACTAGTGCACCAATTTGGCAGAAAGTCTATCTTTATTGATAAGCAGTGATGAAAGATTACAACCAGTATTTGATACAAGTCCTCCTATTCTATCCAAGGAACTGAGTTTGGTTGCTCCAAAATCTCCAAGTATATTCCACCAGCATAACCTTTCTCTCCTTTTGATATATTTTGGCCTCAACCCCTACCCTCTATTTATACTAGATGAATGAGAGGAGTTACGAAGGTTGATATGGTTGAGGAATTTTTGAATGTTATGATTACGATCCCAACTATCCTTAACTAAAATTGTTTTTATTTTTTATTTTTTGGCTTAGGGAAATCACGACTATTGATACTAGCAGGTCGCGAGTCACCCGCGACTTTAATAAAGGCAACCTGTGAATGCAAACTATGATAATGTAATCACAGGTTGTATATGGAGCTACCCGTGAATGGATCATGGGTTTCAATGGCAATAGTCATGAATGCATACTAAGCTCCTTATAAAAAATAGGCAAGACTGACAGGATGAAAATGCATCAAGGCACATGCACATCTATAGGGTTTGGCCACTTCAATCCAATGTGTCCTTTTGTGTGCCGACGCATTGAGTGCCAGTACTCGGACGAAGAAGTGTCATTTCACAAGATAACAATATGATTGTGGTTCTTCATGTTTTTATTCTAGAGCTAGAGATGAGGATAAAGGTTTTTCATCTGCACCTGTGGTTTTGGTATTTTTTGAATTTTTCCCATTGTCCTTTTCATATTCTACATCCTTGTCCTGTGTCATCGTATCAATGAGAAAATAATTGGCCTCTTTTGTTGTAGCATCAGCTAGAGCTCTGATGGATTCTTTATCCCATTCTGCCACTACTGCAAAGTCTATTGTTTTTGCGTCATCTCTTGTTGGGAGGGTATCAACAATTTTGATTATTGCAATTCTAGCTGGATTACTGTATGATTCCTCATGTTTGTTTTGTAGCTTGACACAAGAATGTTTGATGTTGGTCAATATAATCAATGTGTATGGTTCATAGGTTTTCAGAATAAGAAATAATAAATTAAACTGTATCTTGGAAATACCAATGGGAATGGGTACGTTGAAAAAATATTTCATTCCTTGAACAATTGTCTATAAAGCATAAAGGTAATCTCGAGGATCTCCCTTCTAATGAGATTGTGTTTGAGGAGGTGAAGAAGGATAATATCAGTTATATTTGTGAGAAAAATTAGGGTTTCGATGGATGGTCCTATCCATTATAGTATTTTGAACCAAAGGTTTTCATTGACCTCTAAGGAGACCCCTCCTTGTTGAGCCCAAAATATTAGGCACAATTCAATGAATTTGAGACTAAGTTGTCAAATGACGAGGAAGTCAAATCTATTGGTGAACAAATTAATAAGAGGGATATGAGAAGGATGCCTTTTGAAAAGTATTTGTACAAGTGGTATGCAGAAAATTTGGGTCCTAGAGGTTTGAAAGTGGAATCTTCTTGGGGATTGGGAAAGAACACTATCTGATAAGTGCTAGAAAAGGAGACAACAAATCAAGCTATGTTTTTGAATGGACTATGGATGATCCAAAGTGATTTGACATATGTGTAGCCTTGATATGATACTTTCAATCCATAATTTGCATGATGACATAAATGTCCTCTTTGGAAGGAGTTCCTATAATCACTAAACACTTATGAGCCCAAATCAAGAAGATAATATAGCGTTTCAAGGGTATAAGTGAGGATTTCCCACTTTGTATCCTAATGCAAGAGTTTGTGTGGAAATGGATATTCAGGGGAATCTCCCTTAAGATACATGTCTTATGTTCAATGGATCCATACATGTACAAAAGGTCATGTATCCTTCCTAACTGTTTTTTTTCTTGCTTATCCCCTTATTTTATTAAACATTCTCTTTTGTGCAAACAAGAATCCTTCTAAGCTACTGCACATAACCGCTCAGTTGAAAAAAGTTAAACCACCAAAACCACATCAAAGCAAACAAAGGACTCTCAAATTTCAAGTATGGTGACTGCAAAATACAAAGAAGTAGAATAAGTGAATGCTAAAGTAGAGTTCAACCCTGTGTCTTCAGGCGATAGAAAATGCTAAAATAGAGTACAACACTATGTCTTCAGTGGATATAAATTAGGTGCCATGCAATATTGGCCAGCATAGTGCAACCAAGTAGAGATTACAAAGTGTCTTGAGGTCTATGATGGGACTAAAAAGGATTGGCCAATGTGATAAAGTAGAGTTTGTAAAGGGTTTTGAGGACAGTGTTGGGATTAAAACAAATGACCAGTGACATGTGGCACTGGCAGAGTGCTAGCAAAATTTTGAATCCAACATAAGCTTTTCCCAAACTAGTGACCATTCAATCAATCATCATGTATCCATGTCTCATTGGATAGATACTCCTCCAACGATGCTACTTGTTTTTTTTTTTGTAACTAGGGGAATCGACAACTGGGGATTAGCTGGTACTCGCATCACACAGGGTCTAGGGATCCAATCTTGCTACCACTATACCCCTAGGTGCATCCATAGGGCCCGAACCATGGCGCACAAGTAAATTTGGGGGGATTTGAACATGAGACCTTCCATTTACAACCAATTTCAACAATTCCATTATACCACTTGCTCTGCCCCCCACGGGCATCCGACAATGCTACTTGTTAATGCTTGAAACTAGAACAATTTCCAGATAACTAGAGTACATAATTGCCTCGTTCAGGATTTCTACACTTTGGCTCACTGCTTGTTGACCTTGGGGGAATCCCTTTTTAATCTGGAAACAAAGTCTGAACCTGGGATACCAAAAAAAATTCTAAGTTCTAACCATGGATTGTACTCTCTGTTATGTAAAAATCAGTCTTGAAATCTGTGTTAATTTATTCTGGGCAACCAAGTATAATGCATATTTACAACTAGTAATGAAATTCTGGTTTGGGGAACTAAGCAAATATGTTGTCAGAACATCTCAAATATTCCCTTAAAAGTGTAGATCTGTGGTAAAAGTTTAAACAAAAAAGCAAGCTTTAAATCTGAAAATTTATTTACTGTGACCATAGTGGGTCTTATTCAAAGGGGATGGCCTTGTACATAAATTAGCTAACTCATAATTGTTGAGAAATATGGATTGGATAGGAACTTCTGCATAGGTACAGTGTGAATGTGTCAGAAGGGGTTTGAAGCAAATTTTTTCATCATGTCTACTACCACGTATAAGAATTCTCATCCCTGTACCTTGGCGTAGGATATATCTCCTCACATAGATAGTGTCCTAACATTAAAGGATAAATAACTAATTTGACAACACTTTCGCTAAGCAAGAATGGGCTCATTCAAGTACATGAAACCATGTTGGTGTTTAGAACGAATATTTTGAAAAAAAATTAGTTTGTTTATTTCTTTTGTTTGAAGTATTTTGTTGATTTTTGAAGTTTGTGTGTATTTTGGTTAAATATTGTGTTAGTCCCTTGAATGCTTATAGTTCTCATTTGATGCTTGATTTAACCCTTTGTTGTAGCTTGAATCAAGATTGGTTTTAGTCTATTTCCATTGATTCAAGGTTTGAGAAAAGATGTTTTTATTACCTTTTAGTTGCATGAATTAATTGTCTTCACTTTTTAGATTCTTTTATGATGATTGTATATTTTATTTGTAAATACTTATTGTTATTCATAAAAATAAATGAGCTCTACATAGCTAAGCGAAGATAAAAATGGTACTTGCACTAGGTTCCTATGCATTGATTGTAGGATACCTATTGGCACAATACCAACATTAATCTAATGCAATAATCAATTGGCATAATTACAATGCATAATTGTATTAGCCTCCACAGACTCTAGGGTTGGTCTATGATTATTGATGATTGTTTTGATCCCTCTTGGAATCGTGACTATTGGTGGTTTTGTCATTTCTCTTTTGTGATGGTTTGTGATTGTGTATGGTCTTCCTTGGATGGGCCATGGATTGTTTGATCCCTTAAGGGCTAGGCATGGCCTCTCTAGCATCCTGTGACTATTTGTGTTCCATCTAGGGTTGAATCGTGACTGTGTTTACCCCTCTTGGACAACTTGTGAATGTTTGGAACCCTCTTGTGTAGATGTGACTATTGGTGACTATGTTTGACCTCTCTCTAGCTGGATGTGATTGTTCTTGGCCTCCCGCTAGTTGGCCATGACTATATTTTACCTTCTCTAGTAGGTCGTGACTATTTTGGGAGCCCCTATGGGTCGGGAGTGATTGTGTTGGATTCCTCCTAGCTGGTCGTGACTGTGATATACCCTTCCTAGTTGGCCGTGACTATGTTTGACGTCCTCTTAGTAGGTCGTGACTATTTTGTAGCCCTCTAGGGATGGGTCGTGGACTATAACATTCCTTTCATCTAGGTCGTGGATTGTATAAGCCCTCTAGGTTCAACCTTAGGAATGTGGTGGCTCTTCTTAGTTGGGTTGTGTCTGTTTTCAACCTCTAGGGATGGTCTATGACTCTATTAAGTTTGCTAGAGGGTTCCTAATTGTGTTTGAGACTAAGTATATCTGTTGCTAGTGTATTCACTCTTGGTGACTGGGATCAGGATATCTTATTATTACTATATGTTATTGACCTAATCCAATTGCACTCTAACCCTCTCTCTCTCAAGGTATGTCTTTTGGCAGCTTGTCCTTACAGTAACAAGAGCTAATTCCAAATATGTTTGAGTTTAAGGCTCATCCAAGCCAGATCTAAACTAGCAATGTTATTATTTATTAATTATTGTTCATTAGTTTATTGTACTATTGTTATTGTTTATTTTATGTACATTGTAATTGTTAAATGATCTCAAGGACCAACTTTAACATAATTGGAGTGTTAAAGTTGAAAGAGATGAAAATTATATTTTGAAGTTATTACAGTACTACTGTTCTATGAATGGCTATGAATGGAAATTTGAGGTATGAATGGAAACCCAAGAAACCCTCTGATAATTTTCCTCCCTACCATGTCCATGATGAGAATATCCTAAAAGCATTGCATTCCATGAGACCTTGTTCAAACACTTTATGTGCATCCTTGAAACACCCACATTTAGAAGACATGTCTACAATATCCACTCGACTTTGCTTAGATGTGAAGGCATCCTTAAGGCCACTACCATTTGGTATTGAGACCAAAACTTGAAATACAACAAATGAACTCAACATTTGAAGAATTCTTGAACTCATAATTAACAAGCAAAAGGACATTCAATGTGTTTTCTAAATCAGTGAAAGATTCTCCAAATTTTTGCAAAATTTTATAATTCAGTAAAATATTCGCAAAGTTTTTACAATATTTTATAATTCGGTGAAATATTCGCTAAGATTTTACAATATATTATAATTTAGTGAAAATTTCGTCAATATTTTACAACATCATATAAGGAAATGAAATATTCGTCGAAAAATTATATATACATATTATATTATTGATAAAATTGCCTTCAAATTTTCCTATATATCGGGAAGATTCACCCATTTTTTATGCATATAAATTTTGGGGGGGTTATTAAAATCATCCATGTTTTGTACACAGGAGGCAACCTTGTTGTTATATCTAGTGCCCTCTCCTAACAGAAGGGTACTACACATGGTATCATAGTTGGTTCATGCTCTCAGACTTTAGGGCCTTGTCACACCCAGAATTCCTATGAAAATGTACATTACAAACACCATGTAAGTTTCTTCCTAATACAACCTAGAGAAAAACCATACATGAAAATGATTATATATGATGTGTAACCATAGAATACTTAAGGCTACAAAATCTAGGAATAAAAAAGAAACTAAAAAAAAACTACAGAATCTTGAGGCTACTTAGAGATCAAGATTTAGCCTAGTAGCTCCATGGTTGGGATGCATTTCCAAGCTCTCGTTAAACTACCTGCACAAACATAAAACATAAATGAAATTATAATTACTTTTTATTATTATTCTAACTATCAAATAGTGGCTA
>LPNX010729775.1:244954-259341 GCA_001517045.1 Pseudotsuga menziesii | reverse complement strand
TATATATATAACACAATTATATCCATGATTAAGTAATAAAACAGATAGATAAATACTAGTCCTCAAAACCAAATCCTTTTATTAAAATCCCTATAAGGCCATGACCCAATCAATGTTACTAGAATAAATCAATGTTCGTGAAATAAACCCAGGCACAATCAATAACAAACAAATATAGTTTTAAGATAAAATAAATATAATGAAATTGCAATGGCTCTGCATATAACGCTAGTGTTGTGCACATAGAGAAATCATGACATCTTCCACAAGATTAAACTCAAAAAAGGGAAATACATAGGACGTGGAGATCCATCTAACATATCTAGGTTTTAACTATTTAAATTACCATTCCCATATTCCAAGCTTCTCTAGTTCATTTACCCACACAAATAGGCTTTGTCTCCACTTTATTCTTCGTGGCTAGTTGGATGGGAGCAGATTAACATTCCTTAATCAATGGGTATGTCTTCTCCTGGGAGCGCTTCTACTTTCCCCTCTAAGTAAGTATTCATCTGGAAGGGCCTCTACTTTTCCCCATTCACTACTAGCCTTAATAGGTTGTTAATAGAAGGACGATAAAGAGACACTCTAAACACATGTCAACTGTATGGATTGGAGATTGATTATTGTTGAAAGCAAAAAGAGTTAATGCATTTACAAGCCTAATATATGTATATATGTAAAAGAATTATAAATGATTTTCAAACACAGAGTCTCTAAATATCGTTGAGATCTTGTATTAACTAGTGTGTATATATATATATATATATATATATCTTAAAACTTCCCTGCTTAGTTTCTTTAACCAAAATTGTACGATGATGGTTAGTTTCTTTAACCAAAACTGCCCTTTGATAATTATATTTTGAAATTCAAGGATTGTTTTTGCTATTTAATTACAAAAATCCATATTTACTATATGGAATTATATAAAGAGGACTCTAGTGTATAAAATTATCATCTGTATGTAATCTACATTTAGATTTACTGTAGGAAAACATGTCAATTATAAAGTGTAATGACAATGGTTCAAAATGTTACTCATGACTGAAGGATAGTGTTCAACAAATAGGGTTGTTAGGTTATAAAAGGGATTTCAAAATCTAGACTCAATGGGAAAATAAGCCTTCAGTCAAGCTGAAATTCGAAATTGTTAGGAACACGTCTCGTGTAATGGAGAGAGTCTCTACTTCACCCATTACACTATGTGTCTCAGATTTCTGACACACATCTCCCCACGAGTTTGTTGGAAATATTGAAACCTCTTAGATATAGGCATCATGAGTCGCAACCATTATACAAGAACCAACCAGAGAGTGTGAGGGGTTGTTCCCTACTAAAAAATCATTCCTTCATAGAGGTACGACACCCTAGGTAGTAAAGAGGGATAAACTTCTTAACTCTGCATTAGAGAATTATGGTAACACATGTAAATTTTTTCATTCCCCAACCCAGTTTCAAGCCACCATTTTCATCATTGTATAATTCTCAACCCAATTTACTTTCTGCTGCAAATTAGTTCATTTTTCTCATAAACAATACTGATTGAAACACATGAATAATTTTACAACTCTTAATGAGCAGTAATAAAAACACAATAACACATCAAAATTCAGACTCGGAAATTTTTGGTCAATTGACCTAGGAAAAACCCCAACCTCTCAGGAAAACCTGTTCTTGAGAGAGTAATTTATTTATTCAACAAAATATTTTAACAACAGAATTACAACTTACATCAACCTAGCAAATTCTCAAATGTTGCCTCAAAATTTGTGCCAACGCAGTAGTGTACGAACTATGTTAAAATAGGTTGTTCGGACCTCGATTTTCATGCCCAGAATTTCCTCCTTGAAATTCATGCCAATTGCAATAGCATTTAATTATTCTCCCTCAAAATTCATGTCCAACTCTAACCTCGATTTCCACGCCCAATAAATCTTGTACATATTTCGTACGGACCCCGAAATTCATGTTGATTTCTAGAAAACGGTGCCACTATTTTATCCTTAAAATTTGTGCTCATTAATTACTGTATGGATATTGTACATATTGTTTTACCCTTCTCGGTTTTTGTGCTTGCAAATTTCTCTCTCTCACTCTCTTTCTTCTCTTCTCTTTCTACTCTCCAAATCTCATGGAAAAAAAAGAATGAGTCTCTTGTACCTTCCCTTGCCTTTTTTAAATTAATCAGGAATTTGAATAGTCATCTAATCCAAGGGCCCGCAATGAATTCGATGGATGGATGAGATTAAATGCACATTTAATTCTCACCAAAATTAATTTCAATCACCTCACTTAAATTTATCAAAAAGTCACTTTAATCTCTAAATTGAAAATTACAAACTCATCTTAAGCAATTAATTGCAGGGCTCATTTTATTTTCCCCTTTTAAGTGACTTAGGAAAAAATTGCGAGGAGAACAGGTACAAAAATCAACATTCCCTCTTATCGAGGAAGGTGTTCTGCACTACACCCAACTTGTATCTAAAATGAATGAACTTGCCTCTTCTAAGAGACTTCATCAGGATATCTGCAATGTAATACCCCGGTTTTAATCCCCGCTTGCATTAAATTAAATAAGATACTTATGTTGTAAATAATCTTGGTGCAGAGCTCAAGGCCAAGGCCCCACCATAAGATTTGGTTATGATGTGTTTTGATTAGGAATGGTCACCAATGGTATATCGGGACATGCGGCATATATTTAATTACGACATCATGTATACACGCTTTTTAATTAAAACAACTCGACCAGCTATGTTCGCAGCAACTAAATTGAGAAGGGGCATGATTCCAAAGGATAAGGAAGGGGGGGGATGTGAATGTGGAACGTGGAGTCACGGGAGAAAATTATGTGTCACCACCTCCCTTGGCTATTTTTGTTTATTTTATTTTATTATTTTTTGTTGGTTGAGGCAGCGATTGGTTGGCAAGAAGACCGTTGCCATGCCACGCTTGCTCTCCTCTCCACGACGTGGGGAATCGTTTTTTTCGCACTCCCTTGGTTCTTGGCCGTTCATCTTCCTCATGCAGGACGGGAAACAAAAACGTTTTACCAACCGTTGCAGGGGGTTCTCTCTCTCTATCTCACTGATTGTCGGTCTGCAATTCGTTTTTCTTCCATCCACACAGAGAACCGATTTTTGCCTCACGCATTGGACTGGTACTGTTTTTGTTCACCATTCGAATCGCAGTGGAAACTATTGGAATTGCTTTTCCACGAATTGATGGGATTGGGGTGATTCTTCCTGTGAATCTGCATTAAATTGTGTATGTTAGCTGTGATTTTGGATCATTTTTCGATCTGTGTAAGTTTCCCAGTGATAGTATTGAAGGTTGGATCGTTTTGGGTTCATCACATTTGTCCTTGGACTAGTTTTGGGTTGGTGAATGATGGCCTGAGATGCTTGACAAAACTGGTGGGTTGAGAACCACACGGACAGAGCTATTGAGTTGGATTTATTCTCCACAACCCTTGAAGAGCACTGGAGGGAAGATCGGGGTATGAGGGACTGCGTTGCAGAGAAGGGGCTGACTTCCTTGTGTTGGGTGTGTGTGGGTGTTCTAGAATCTAGGCTGGCTCTAGTGTTGGTGTCTGCAGCTCTTCAATGAGCTCACTAGCTTAGCATTAGCCTTTCCCAGCTCCTGGATGGCCTGATAAACCCAACTCTGTTGGCTTGGCTGATCTGTTGTTCGGCTGATAAAACCAACCGTGTTGGCTTGGCTGAACTGTGTGTTACCCTTTTTGCTATGTGTAATCCTATTAGTTCCTTATTCCTTGTGGAGTCATGCTCGGCTCGGGGGTGGCAGCATTGCTGAGAGATCTAAGAGCATGCTATCCTATGGTTGGGTGGAACGTTGCAGCGACATAGCTGGTTGCAGAACGATTTCTTTATAAAGATAAGTAATCTTGTCTATTTTACTTCTGTAATCCTATTTACTATTAATAATCATGATGAACATATTGAATGCTTGTTGAATGTATTTTACTTCCGCTGTGTATGATAAATAACTATATATATGCATGTTTTAGTTCAAGCATTTTACTTCAGCAATTCTTATGAATGTACATGTTCATGGGACTGGTAGCCCGGATGGTTAACTCCATGGTAGCGTCCTCTTCGCCGGTCGGAGGGTCGGGGACGTTACATGCAACCTACTCATTAGTGGAAATGTACTGCAAATCTACAGCTCCTCTCTGAACATAATCACAGATGAAATGGTACTTGATCTCAATATGCTTTGACCTCTCATGAAATATAGGATTCTTAGAAATATGGATGCAACTCTAATTGCCATAATAAATCACCATAGGCCTCATCTTCTGATCAAATAAATCCACCAACAACTTGTGAAGCCACAAATCCTCTCAAATAGCCGGACTAGATGCCATGTACTCAGCCTCTGCAGAACTCAAAGCAATATACTTTTGCTTTTTACTGAACCATGACACTACTACCGAGCCCAAAATGAAACATCATCTGGAAGTGCTCTTCTGGTCTACCATACTTCCTGCCCAATCTAAATCTGTCAAGCCAATCAAACTAACCCCATCCTATCTCCTATAATCTAGACCATAATCCACTGTACCTGCAAGGTATCTCAACACATGTTTCATGGCAACCCAATGCACTCTCCTAGGATCCACCATGAACTGACTAAGGGTGTTCACTACAAAACAAAAAATTGTCCTAGGGTTGACCAGATACATCAATGAACCTATGAGATGATGATATAAGGTAGTTTTCACCAACTCTCCCTCAAAAGCATGAAGCTTCTTCCAGGTGGTGACCATAGGTGTAGACATCGGGCTGCAATCCTCCATCTAAATCTATTCAAAATATCTACTACAAACTTTCCCTTCCCTAGGAAAATGTGATCAGGCTCTTGCCAAACCTCCAATACCAAAAAATAATGCATCAACCCAATGTTAGTCATCTCATACTCTGAAGCAATATCTCGTGCAAACTGCAATAGTTCTCTCCTCACCCATGATAAATAAATCATCCACATATAACAGAAGAATGAGCATATCATCTCCAACCATGATGAATTTGAGATTCAGATCAACCTCACTCCTTTGAAAACCCATCAAATGTAAGTAAGAGTCTATCCTGGAATACCAAGATCAAGGAGCTTGCTCCAGTCCATACAAGGCTTTCTTCAGCTTGAAAACATGAGACTCTCTCCCATGAATCTCAAATCCCTATGTTTCTCCACATAAACCTCCTCATGCATGATTCCATTGAGAAATGTAGTCTTCACATCCATCTGATGGATCTTCCAGCTCATTTCCGTAGCA
Organism: Pseudotsuga menziesii; assembly: GCA_001517045.1. Classification (NCBI taxonomy): domain Eukaryota; kingdom Viridiplantae; phylum Streptophyta; class Pinopsida; order Pinales; family Pinaceae; genus Pseudotsuga; species Pseudotsuga menziesii. Next base: position 254,039 of record LPNX010729775.1, on the reverse strand, counting down.
ATGGAAATCGATGATATGATATAAGTGTAAAGATCAACCAGTGCAGAGGTATCACCATAATCAACTCCCTCTACTTGTGAAAACCCCCGCGCCACAAAACGAGCTTTATATTTCTCCACAATGCCATATGTTGCATGATTTACCTTTTACAGACATCAAGAAGTCACCACTGACTTCCATTAAGGTCTCAAAACAATCTCCCAAACATCGTTCTTCATGATGGAATGGTAATATTCCATCATGGCATCTCTCCAAACATGATGCTGAGAGGCCTCCTCAAAATTAGATGGGTCTGACACATGAAGAATATCAACCAAGTCCATACCCAACCTATCTGGAATCACCATAGTTCTCATTGATTCCATGGGCACTCTAAAGTCCTTAGCTTCCTTCAATGTCTCACAAAGCCATTTAAGCTTCCTGTTCTATGATGGTTGCTCCCAAACTGGTCTGTCATCATCTGAAGAACTTCCAGAAGTAGAAGGACCAAAAACTTGCGTACTAGGAGCTGGTGAACCAACAACTGGTGAAATATGCAATATGGTAGATATGTATGGTGAACCTATGAACTGAGAACCAAAACTTGTCCCAAAGTACCTACTGGATGAACCATTGAACCTGAAGATCATGTTCCTGTAACATGTGTCCTAGTAACCATGGAAACCTGTGAACCTGTACTCTATACTATAGGTACTTGTGAAGTTGCATGAGGTGGGGAATCTTACTACTCCTCCTGCACCGACTCTTTGGACTTCCTGAAGGCTCGCTCCTCCTTAAAATCTCACTTCCCTCCTCACAACAACCTTCCTTAGGATTGGAAGATAAATGAAGAAGGACTTCGAAGTCTCATCAAACCCCACAAATATTCCTCTCTCTGCAATGGGATCAAGATTTTTCCCCTTCTCAGAAGGGACATGTGAAAAAGTCAGGCAATCAAATATGCGAAAATGACTCACCTCAGGATTCTTTCCTGTGAAAATCACCTCAGGAGTCCTTCTCCCCATGACATGACGAGGACTCCTGTTATGAAGGTAAACAACTGTACTACATGTCTCAACCCAAAGAAATAAAGGAATTGACTTATCATGTAAGATGGATCTCGTTTCTCCAACAATAGATTGATTCTTCCTTTCTGCCACTCCATTATTCTCATGCGTGTATGGTACTTTCAACTTTCTCAGTATGCTCTCTTTTCTCTAATACTCATCGAACTCCTTGGAGGTATACTCACCCCCATTATGTGATCTGAGTACTTGAATCCTCCTCCTAGTCTGGTTCTCCACAAGAGCTTTGAACTCTTGGAACCTATGCAAGACCTCCTCAGATTTCTCGCTCCTCTAGAAATAGATCCAAGTATTCCTAGAATTATCATCGATGAATGTCACATAATACTCGAAACCTCTCAGAGAAACAGATGAAATAGGACCACACAAATTATAATGTATCAAATCAAACACTCCTGATGACCTACTATCACTTCTCGGAAAAATATTCTTGGTGTTCTTTCTGAAAGCACACCCTATGCATACATCGTTGTGCTCAGTGCTAAACTCAAGAAATCCTGTAACCATGTTCCTCAACATCTGCAAAGATGGATTATACAGATGAGACATCCTCCTATGCCATAGCTCACAAATATCATTGTTGTTTCTATATTTCAAAGCATGTTGGGGCTGAAATAAGAGTTTATACAATTTTCCACATCTGACTCCAATGGTGCAAGAGGCATATGGTCCTATAGTATTAGGGAATACACTCACATGTCCATCCAATAAAGACACCCCAAGTCCCCTTTCCTCAATCATGGAAACTGATATCAAATTCTTTTTCATCCCTCAAAGTCATGTGACTCATGGAATCACTCTGAAATGTAATGGTCCCATGCCCAATAGCTCTGAAAACTGTCTCATCCCCCAACACTACCTCCAAACCTATACCTTCTTGTGAAAGCTCAGAGAACATCTCTCGAGCACCTGTCATTTGGCTCAAAGCTCCGTTGCCAATATACCAAGTGTTGGTCATGGATTCCCTAAACAAATTTCCAGTCAACAAATAATGCTCCCTCTCAATCGCAATGTCTAGATGCTCTCTCTCTCTCAACATGCCCAACATAGAGAGAAGACTCGCTCTCAAATCTAGTTGTAAAGTCATTAACCTTCGCTGAAGATGTTGTTAACTGATGCCTCTTCTCCTTCTTCTTCTGTGGGCACTGTCCAATATAGTTCCCAAGATTCTAACAAGAAAATCACTTTACAGTGCTCAAGTCCTTCTTTTCTCTAGCATGCTACTTAGCGACACCCTTATTGGGGCCCTTATTTAACTTATTATTTCCCTTGGTAGTCAAAACCGCATTCTCCTCATCCTCCCTACTAGTAGAAGAGCTCCCCTACACAAGAACTCTCTGTGTCTCCTTCTGAAAAAAATCATCCCAAAGTCTGTCCCAAGAAGTTAAGTTCCGTCTAACTACTATAACCTCCACAAAAACAACCCAAGGTTGTGCAACCCCATTCACAGCTATCTGCACTAGCTCAGGGCCAGAATCAACCTCCCCCATTGCTCCAAGCTCATCTCTCACCTAAGATATCCTAGTAAGGTAGGAAGTTACTCCCCCGACCTTGGCCATATTGATACTCTTCATTTTTTCTCTCAACACCATTATTTTGTTCTCATTTCATCTTTGAAACAAGCTGGTCAAAGCATCCCACATCTTATACACATGGGTTTTCCTAGAGATGTGTGGGATAACATGATCTTTAACTACATCTAGAATAACTCGTATAGCTTTTATGTCCTTCTTGTTGAAGGATTAAAGCGCTTGTGGATCAGTGGAAGCGGGAACTGTGGTAGGATTTGCTTATGTACTATGAACCACTTCATCCCAAAGGTCATTTTCCTCCAATATAAGCACCAATATGGAATTCCATGGAACAAAATCCCGAGCCCCATCTATCCTATCTTCCAACCTAAGTCATGTTTCCATTTCACTGTAAATTCAAGTCCCAACAACATGTTGCCCCACTGACAAAAGAAATCACTGAAAATATGAAATTTTTACTGTATTAATTATGCTCCTTCACTAACTCAACTATGATACCATGTAAATTTTTTCATTCCCTAACCCAGTTTCAAGCCACCATTTTCATCATTGTTTAATGCCTAACCCAATTTACTTTCAGCTGCAAATTAGTTCATTTTTCTCATAAATAGTAGTGACTGAAACACATGAAGAATTTTAGAGCATTTAATGAGCAGTAATAAAAACACAGTCACACATCAAAATTCAGACTCATAAATTTTTGGTCAATTGACCTAGGAAAAACCCCAACCTCTTGGGAAAACTTGATCTTGAGAGAGTAATTTATTTATTCAAGAAAATATTTCAACAACAATTAACAATAGAATTACGACTTATATCACCCTAGCAAACTCTCAAACGTTGCCTCAAAATTTGTGCCAACCCAGTAGTCTACGGACTGTCTAAAAATAGGTTGTTCAGACCTTGATTTTTGTGCCCAAAATTTCCTCCTTGAAATCCATGCCAGTTGCAGTAGCATTTAATTTTTCTCCCTCGAAATTCATGCCCAACTCTAACCTCGATTCCCATGCCCAATAAATCATGTACATATTTCGTACGGACCCCGAAATTCGTGTTGATGTCTAGAAAATGGTGCCACTATTTTCTCCTTGAAATTTGTGCTCATTAATTACTGTATGGATATTGTACATATTGTTTTACCCTTCTCGGTTTTTGTACCTGCAAATCTCTCTCTCTCACTGTCTTTCTTCTCTTCTCTTTCTGCTCTCCAAATATCATGGAAAAAAAGAATGAGTCTCTTGTACCTTCCCTTCCCTTTTTTAAATTAATGAGGAATTTGAATAGTCATCTAATCCAAGGGCCCGCAATGAATTAGATGGATGGATGACATTAAATGCACATTTAATTCTCACCTCACTTAAATTTATCAAAAAGTCACTTTAATCTCTAAAGTGAAAATTAAAAACTCATCTTAATCCATTAATTGTAGGGTCATGTTATTTTCCCCTTTTAAGTGACTTAGTAAAAAATCACTAGGGGAACACTTACCTAGGTACAAAAATCATCATTCCCTCTTACCGAGGAAGGTGTTCTGCACTACACCCAACTTGTATTTGAAATGAATGAACTTGCCTCTTCTAAGAGACTTCATTAGGATATATGCGACCTACTCATCAGTGGAAATGTACTGCAAATCCACAGCTCCTCTCTAAACATAATCACAGATGAAATGGTACCTGATCTCAATATGCTTTGACCTCTCATGAAATATAGGATTCTCAGAGAGATGGATGCAACTCTGATTGTCATAATAAATCACCGTAGGCCTCATCTTTTGATCAAATAAATACACCAACAACTTGTGAAGCCACAGAGCCTCGCAACTAGCTTGACTAGATGCCATGTACTCAGCCTCTGCAGATATCAAATCAATATACTTTTGATTTTTACTGAACCATGACCGTTACTACTGAACCCAAACTGAAACATCATCCGGAAGTTCTCTTTTGGTCTTCCATACTTCCTGCCCAATCTAAATCTGTCAAGCCAATCAAACTAACCCCATACTATCTCCTATAATCTAGACCATAATCCACTATACCTGCAAGGTATCTCAACTCATGTTTCATGGCAACCCAATGCACTCTCCTAGGATCCACCATGAACTGACTAAGGGTGTTCACTACAAAACAAAAAATTGTCCTAGAGTTGACCAGATACATCAATGAACCTATGAGCTAACGATATAAGGTAGGATCCACCAACTCTCCATCAGAAGCATGAAGCTTCTTCTAGGTGGTGACCATAGGTGTAGACATCGGACTACAATCCTCCATCTGAAATCTCTTCAAAATATCTACTACAAACTTTCCATTCACTAGGAAAATATGACCAGGCTCCTGCCAAACCTCCAATACCCAAAAATAATGCATCAACCCAATGTCAGTCATCTCATACTCTGAAACAAGATCTCTTGCAAACTGCAATAGTTCTCTCCTCACCTATGATAAATAAATCATCCACATATAATAGACGAATGAGCATATCATCTCCAACCATGATGAATTCGAGGTTCAGATCAACCTCACTCCTTTGAAAACCCATTGACAGTAAGTAAGAGTCTATCCTGGAATACCAAGATCAAGGAGCTTGCTCCAATCCATACAAGGCTTTCTTCAACTTGCAAACATGAGACTCTCTCCCATGAATCTCAAATCCCGGTGTTTCTCCACATAAACCTCCTCATGCATGATTCCATTGAGAAATGTAGTCTTCACATCCATCTGATGGATCTTCCAACTCATTTCCGCAGCAATGGAAATCAATGATCTAATATAAGTGTAACGATCAACCAGTGCAAAGGTATCACCATAATCAACTCCCTGTACCTGTGAAAACCCCCGTGCCACAAAACAAGCTTTATATTTCTCCACACTGCCATATGTTGCATGATTTACCTTGTATAGCCATCAAGAAGTCACCACTGACTTCCCCTAATGTCTCATAACAATCTCCCAAACATCGTTCTTCATGATGGAACGGTAATATTCCATCATGGAATCTCTCCAAACATGATGTTGAGAGGCCTCCTCAAAAGTAGATGGATCTAAAACATGAATAATAGCAACCAAGGGCATACCCAACCTTTCTGGAATCACCATAGTTCTCATTGATTCCCTGGGTGCTCTAAATTCCTTAGCTTCCTTCAATGTCTCACGAAGCCATTTAAGCTTCTTATACCCTGAAGGTTCCTCCCAAACTGGTATGTCATCATCTGAAGAACTCCCAAAAGTAGAAGGCCCAAAAACTTATGTACTAGGAGCTGGTGAACCAACAACTGGTGAAATATGCGATCTGGTAGATATGTATGGTGAACCTGTGAACTGAGAACCAAAACTTATCCCGAAGTACATACTGGATGAACCATTGAACCTGAAGATCTTGTTCTTGTAACATGTGGCCTAGTAACCATGGAAACCTGTGAACATGTACTCTGTACTGAAGGTACATGTGAAGTTGCATGAGGTGGGGGAACTTACTACTCCTCCTGTACTGACTCTTTGGACTTGCTGAAGGCTCGCTCCTCCTTAAATCTCACTTTCTTCCTCACAACAACCTTCCTCAGGGCTGGAAGATAAATGCAGAAGGCATTCAAAGTCTCATCAAACCCCACAAATATTCCTCTCTCTGCAGTGGGATCAAGCTTTTTCCCCTTCTCAGAAGGGACATGTGAAAAAGTCAGGCAACCAAATATGCAAAAATGACTCACCTCAGGATTCTTTCATGTGAAAATATCCTTAGGAGTCTTGCTCCCCATGACATGATGGGGACTCCTATTCTGAATGTAAACAATACTACATGCCTCAGCCCAAAGAAATACAGGAATTGACTTATCATGTAACATGGCTCTCATTTCTCCAACAATAAATCGATTCTTCCTTTCCGACACTCCATTATTCTCAGGAGTGTATGGTACTTTCAACTTTTTTAGTATGCTCTCTTTTCTGCAATACTCATCGAACTCCATGGAGGTATACTCACCCCTGTTATGCGATCTGAGTGCTTGAATCCTCCTCCCAGTCTGGTTCTCCACAAGATCTTTGAACTCTTGGAACATATGCAAGACCTCCTCATATTTCTTGCTCCTCAATAAATAGATCTCGATAATCCTGGAATTATCATCGATGAATGTCCCATAATACTCAAAACCTCTCATAGAAACAGATGACATAGGACCACATAAATCATAATGTATCAAATCAAGCACTCCTGATGACCTGCTATCACTTCTCGGAAAAGTAGTCTTGGTGTTCTTTCCCAAAGCACACCCTATGCATACATCGTTGTGCTCAGCGCTAAACTCAGGATATCCTGTAACCATGTTCCTCAACATACGCAAAGCTGGATTATGCATATGAGACATCCTCCTATGCCATAGCTCACAAATATCACTGTTGTTGCTATGATTCAAAGCATGTTGGGGCTGAAATAAGAGTTTGTACAAATTTCCACATCTGAATCCAATGGTGCAAGAGGCAAATGGTCCTACATTATTGGGGAATACATGCACATTTCCATCCAATAAATACACCCCAATTCCCCTGTCCTCAATCATAGAAATTGATATCAAATTATTTTTCATCCTAGGTACAACCAACACATCCCTCAAAGTCATGGGACTCATGGAATCTCTTTGAAATGTAATGGTCCCATGCCCAATAGCTCTGACAACTGTCTCATCCCCCAACACTACCTGCACATCTATACCTTCCTGTGAAATCTCAGAGAACATCTCTCGAGCACCTGTCATGTGGCTCGAAGCTCCACTATCAATATACCAAGTGTTGGTCATGGATGCCCTGAATGAATGGCCAGTCAACAAAGAATGCTCCCTCTCAATCGCAATGTCTGGATGCTCTCTCTCTCTCAACATGCCCAACATAGAGATAAAAAATCTCTCTCAAATCTAGCTGTAAATTCATTCACCTCTGCTGAAGATGTTGTTCATTGATTCTTCTTCTCCTTCTTCTTCTGTGGGCACTGTCCATCACAGTTCCCAAGCTTCTAACAAGAAAATCACTTTACAATGCTCAAGTCCTTATTTTCTCCAGCATGGTACTTATCCACCCCCTTATTGGGGCCCTTGTTTAACTTCTTATTTCCCTTGGTAGTCAAAGCCGCATTCTCCTCATCCTCCCTCCTAGTAGAAGAGCTCCCCTACACAAGACCTCTCTGGGTCTCCTCCTGAAAAAAATCATCCCAAAGTCTGTCCCAAGAAGTTAAGTACTACCTAACTACTATAACCTCCACAAAAACAACCCAAGGCTTTGTAACCCCATTCACAGCTGTCTGCACTAGCTCAGAGATAGAAACAACCTCCCCCATTGCTCCAAGATCATCTCTCACCTGAGATATCCTAGTAAGGTAGGAAGTCACTCCCTCGACCTTGGCCATATTGATACTCTTCAATTTTTCTCTCAACACCATTCTTTTGTTCTCATTTGATCTTTGAAACAAGCTGGTCAAAGCATCCCACATATTATATGCATGGGTTTTCCTAGAGATGTGTGGGATAACATGATCTTTAACTACATCTAGAATAATTCATATAGCTTTTATGTCCTTCTTGTTGAAGGATGAAAGCGCTTGCGGATCAGTGGAAGCAGGAGCTGTGGCAGGGTTTGCGTACTATGAACCATTTCATCCCAAAGTTCATTTTCCTCCAATATAAGCACCAATCTAGAATTCCATGGAACAAAATCCCCAGCCCCGTCTATCCTATCTTCCAACCTAAGTCATGTTTCCATTTCACTGTAAATTCAAGTCCCAACAACATGTTTCCCCACTGACAAAAGAAATCACTGAAAATATAAAATTTTCACTGTATTAATTATGCTCCTTCACTAACTCAACTATGATACCATGTAAATTTTTTCATTCCCTAACCCAGTTTTAAGCCACAATTTTCATCATTGTTTAATGCCTAACCCAATTTACTTTCAGCTGCAAATTAGTTCATTTTTCTCATAAACAGTATTGACTAAAACACACGAAGCATTTTACAACATTTAATGAGCAGTAATAAAAACACGGTCACACATCAAAATTTAGACTCAGGAATTTTTGGCCAACTAACCCATGTAAACCCCCAACCTCCGGGGAAAACCTGTTCTTGAGAGAGTAATTTATTTATTCAACAAAATATTTTAACAGCGGAAATTAACAACAAAAATTACAACTCATCTCAACCCTACAAGCACTTAAATGCTGCCTCGGAATTTATGCCAACCGAGTAGTGTATGGGGTGTCTAAAAACATGCTGTATGTGTTGAAATATTGTTACTTCGAAGAATATTGTATTGTATTTTATTATCGTAATTTATTCGGAGATGTTTCATTCCTCCATCGAGATTTTGTTATTATATTTTGTCATCATAGATTCATGAGGTAAAACCTCTGTTGTAATTCGAATCAATAGAATCCTCTAGAAAGTAATATTATATTGTTTTGTGTCTTCCTAGGTAAGTCAGCCCAATAAGTTTGGTGGGG
>LPNX010729775.1:93333-244777 GCA_001517045.1 Pseudotsuga menziesii | reverse complement strand
ATATATATATATACATCCACAAGGAGAAGGAGCGCTTGTTTGAGGTTTTGTCTCTGTACTTTTGATACAGCTATATAGAGTATTTTTTTATGGGTTTTCTTCTCCTAGAGGGTTTCCCATGATAAATCAGTGTCTATCGTGTGATTGTGTTTCTTTCAATCATCGTGTATATGCTATGGTTGTGAAATTGAATTGAATACTAATGATACATATCTTAGCATATAGAATCTTAACATGGTATCAGAGCTATCCTAAATAAGACATATTTCACAAGGTGAAAATCTCTCTCTTCTCCCTCCCGCAAGAAATTAGGGTTGATGTCAAATTTGGAATTTTGGAAATCTGATTGCATAGAAATTTGTGCCTCCCTAGGGCGCATCTAATGAGCCCTAGATCAAAATTTTTGAGTGGGTAGATCTCTGGGAAATTCAAACCCTGGTTTGACTTTGGACCAGAAAACCCAAAAACTGCAAAAACTATACATAAGAACTTCGCAAGTCAATTTTGAGAGTTAAATATTTGGAATCTATAGAAACAAAGTGTACTAGTCAATTCGCCTCAGTCAAGTGCATCTTCTGGTAAGGTCATTTTTTCATTTTGAGAAATTTCATTTTTTAGTGACCTCCTGGATAAGATGGCCCCAAGCACTAAGCTTGAGGATAAGCTATAAATAATAAGAAAAATTATGAGCATGGAAATATAGGATTGACCTCATTCTTAGAGAGAATTATCTTGACAATTACATCAAGGGATAAGTTGCAGAACCTGAAGAGGACAAAGCTAAGGAAAAACACAAGAAGGACTTGATTAGGGAAATGAGGATCATTGCTGATTCTATCGAAGACCACTTGATTCCTCAAGTGTCATCCAAAGAGACCTTGAAGGAGATGTATTCTTCTCTATATAGAATGTATGAAGGAAGGAACATCAACAGAAAGATGAATTTGAGAGCTCAATTGAAGAGTACCAAGATGTGCCAAAGAGAATCCATCCAAGACTACTTCATAAGGGTCTCCCAGTTCAAGGAGAAACTAGAATCCATTGGAGACTCCCTTGATGAATATCAGCTAGTTATGACTGCTCTGAATGGTCTCACTAGACCTTGGGATTCATTCGTATAGACTATGTGTTCCAGAAAGGAAAGCATGAAATTCGACATTGTATGGGAAAATTGCATCCAAGAGGAGGCTAGAGTAGCCAATAGAGAAGCTCTACTTAAAGAATATGATCAAGCCCTAGCCATCCATACCAAGAGAGGAAGAATTCAATATAACTTCAATAAGGAAAGCCACAAGGAGTCTCAACCTCCCAAGAAGTTCCAAGGGACAAGAGGAAACGATCAGAGAAGAAACTACTCCAACTTTCAATGTTTCAATTATGACTGGATATGACAAATTTCCAGAAATTGTCCATTGAAGAAAGAATAATAAAAGAAGAGGAACAACAACAAAACACATCATGCACACCTAGCTGAAGATGAATATGAAGAAGAAGAGGAAGAAGGACCTCAAAGAAAACAAGCAAGATAAGAATATGCAAAAGAGTATGTATTATTCTCTGCACTCTCTAGGTCTGTGACACCTGGAGAAGATACATGGATTATTGATAGTGGTGCTTCAAAGAACATGATGGGACAAAATAAAACTCTGTCAAAACTTGAAGAGAATAACTCTCCTCAGAAGGTATCATTAGGAGATTCCTATTAATATCCTAGCAAATGAATTGGTGAAGAAAGCTACAAGCTTGATTCCAAAACCCCCATGAAAATGAAGGAAGTCTTATATGTACCAGGTTTGAAGAAGAAATTACATTCTATATCAGTATTAGATAATAAAGGATATAGGGCTGCATTCATATGTGTAAAAGTACTTATAACCAAAGGAAAATCAATTGAATATGCAGTTATCATTGGTGAAGAAGAAGGAGGCTTATATAAACTCAAGCGACATTCAGAAACAACTCTTGTTCATGAGACCAATAGCCCAAGTGAATTATGGCATAGGAGGATTTCTCACATAAAATACAAAGCACTACCCCATGTGAGAAAATTAGTGACATGATTACCATATTTGAAGATCGATCATGAATGCACTTCCAAAGAATGTGCAAAAGGAAAAAATATCAAGAATCCATTTTCGAAGAGTGTGACAAAGACTAAAGGTACGTTGAAATTAATCCATTCATATGTATGTGGTCCAATGCCCTCCACATATTTGAGTGGTTATGAATATTATGTTACATTTATTGATGACTATTCAAGAAAGACATGGATATATTTTTTAAAAACAAAGGATTAAGTATTTGTAAAATTCAAGGAATTCAAAGTCTTGATAGACAATCATTCAGAAAGAAGAATTAAGACACTTAACCTCCTACCATGAATATGTCACGAAAGAGAAAGACTACTTGGGTAAGAGAAATTATACAAGAAGCAGAGAAGTATGGAGCTCCAGAAGGCTCTAGAAGAGTAAGAAAGAAATCGAATCCATTTTCCATTTATGTGGCTTTGATGTGTGATCTTGTAGATCAAGAACCTACCAGTTATGAAGAAGCTGTACAGAATAAATAATGGGTAGAAGCAATGATGGAATAATACCAATCAATAATGAATCAATAATGAAGAATGATGTTTGGGATATATTTCCCAAACTAGAAGGAAAAAGTGTGGTATCTTCCAAGTGGATCTATAAGATAAAACATGCAGTCGACGGACATATTGACAAATACAAGGAAAGGTTTGCAGCTAGAGGATTCTCTCAGAAAGAGGGAATTGATTATGAAGTGAAGAGACATTTGCGCCAGTAGCAAGGTACACTTCCATTAGAACCATCATGGCACATGCATACATGATGAAGTGAAGTTTACACTAGATGGATGTAAAGACAACTTTCTTGAATGGTGTTATTGAGGAAGAGGTGTACATAGAACGACCATGGGGATTCGAAGTTGAAGACTGGCGGACTCACGTATGTAAGTTGAAGAAAGCTATGTATGGATTGAAACAAGCTCCTAGAGCTTGGTATGGAAGGATTGGTGTAGTTCGAAAGTGCTATAATATGTAATGATGAATTATGTGGTATATTGGTAAAATATCATTAAAAGGAATAAAATAAATCTAATATTATAAAATAGAGTTATCCCACATGCATCATTGTAATTATATCCTTTGTAACCATTCTCTATAGAAAGAAGTGGAAATTCATTTATCCCACATGTGTTATGGGATGTATTGTAATCCAAACCTCTTGGTATATAAGAGAGGTGAAGGAGACCCTTTTGGGTACATGTTGATTGTAGTTCATCACACATCACATGTTGTGTATGTCATTTGTACATACATGATTGGGTGATGGAGCTTTATGTGATGCATATGTGAGGATGCCATGTAATCTTGGAGATCTATTTTGAGAATAATGGAAGATGTAACCCTTCACGTGGACGTAGCCCATATTGGGTGAACCACATATATCGGTGTTCTCTTGTTGTTCTCTTTTCTCCAGTTTTATTTCATGCTTTATGTTTCTTGGTAGATAGAAGGATAGACTAGTAATGATTTTCATATTTTATATTATGTTATGATATTATTTCACATGTTCACAATATTCTAACATGGTATTAGAGCAGGTTTCTATGCTCTACCTTCTTCGGTAATTTTTTTATTTTTATTTTCAAGCAACATATCTTCATGATTTTATGTAGGCTCTTCATAGTTTGTAGTTTTGTGACCCAATCTATAATACCCATGTGGTATTTTTTTTAGATCTGGGTTTTATTCTACATATTTGAATTTTTTCTTTCAAACCCTAACCCTTGTGGAGAAGTGTTTAATGTGAAATTGGGAGGCGACTTTCAAATATTTTTTTAACACTTTTTGTGTACTTTGTTTTTAAGAAATAAATTGCAGATCTGATTTCTTCTCGCAAAAATACTCAATTTCAAAAAACAAATCGTTTGATTTCATGCCGGAAAGTGAAGATATTGCTGATTTAAATCAGTTATTTTTTCCGACATTTTTCTTACAGATGGAAATGTTGCAAAGCAAATATATTTTGATTGAGTTCCCAGATTTCTGTTATGTTTACCTTTATGGACACGGAATGAATTCTCCAGTTCCGAAAACAAGTTATATTGAAAATTCTGGGAAATATTGACCATGTCATGGTCATTTTAAATTTTCCATTTTTTCTGCTCTCGGTTGTCTGCTGCAAAGTGACGGATCCTTCTTTTAGCAGTTGTTGGGCTTCGATTTTGGTGAGAAAATTCAGTTTTTATTCATCTCTTATCTTGAAATTCTTGTCATGAGCTTCTTGATCTCTTTGCATTAGAGTTTATATTCTTATTTATCATGTTTACAGAGGTTGTCTTGTTCTTGTTTATGTCTATAACATTCTTTTTGTGGAAGATGTTTTGACATTTTCAAGGGCATGGATCTCTAGTATGGTAATGGTGACATCAAGAAATGAACCTATGCTTAGGAATTAGTTTCTCCATGGCTATATTTTCATATCTATGAGTGATATCATTGTTTTATTTGATCAATTTTTTTTACTCAATATTCTAACATGGTCTCACTCTTCTAAGATGCTTCTATATGTGTTATCTTGTGGTCATTATTTGCTTTATTTATATGTTATTGTTAACCTTTGTGTAAAACCAATTTCATAGTTTTTATAAGCAATCTCTTTATGATCATTATATGCTCTTGCTAATTAATTTCTTGAGTAAAATCAATTTTTTTTAATCTATGCGATATCATATTTTTGGCTTGTCATTAATTCATTAATTGGGGTATATTTTTTCTTTTTCATGTATTGCAGAGACTATATCTAGTTCCTATGTTGTTTGTCTCTAACATATCCTATATGGAAGAATTGACATGTGTTACTTGTCTCTAACATTCCTATATAGAAACATTGACATTTCCAGGGCATTTCATCTTTTGCATATTAACATGATGTTAACAAGAAATGAACCCATGATTATGGCCATCAGTGACTTGTCATTTCATAATTTTTTATAAGTGATATCATGGGTTGATCACAATTTTCTATATGTTGATCATATTAAACATTTTGATCCATTGTTGTATATATCATGTCATGTTTATTTCGATCATCCTTTACTCAATGTTTATTTGGCTTTGAGCAATCTTATAATCTTGAAATCTTTGTCATGAGCACCTTGTTCTTGTTGCATTGATATTTCTATTCTTATGATTGCAGAGGTTGTCTCGTTCCTACTTTTCTCTAACGTTCCTATATGGAAGCATTGACATGTGTTTCTTGTCTCTAACATTCCTATATGGAAGCATTGTCATTTTTAGGGCATTCATCTCTTTCATATTAACATGATGTTAACAATAAATGAACCTATGCTTAATATTAGTTGTTTCATGACTGTATTTTTTCATATATTTAAGTGATACCTTGGCTCATTATTCTATATTGGTATCTATTATGCTCACTCATGTTTATGCTCCTATATTTATTATATCATGTCATGTTTATTATATGCTTTACTCTTGGGAGTTATTTTGTGTAGATTAGCTATCTATGTTGTGGTTTTCTTCTATTATTCCTTTCTTTTTTATGCATATGATGGTTACAGATCTCTAATTTTTCAGCATTGTTCCTCTTTTTCAACTTATCCTTGACTGCAATAAATATGGTTGATGTTAAGAAGGAATGTAATGTTTAATTTTTCCATATCATATCACAATATTATAGTAATGTTGTATGATTTTGTCCATCTTCTACTGTTCCTCCACCTTTCAGTTGTGTTGTGAAGATTGTCTATTTGGCTCATGTTTTGATGGAGAGACCATTCAGGTATTGTATTCGCCATGTAATCTTCGATAAGAGCTCTCTGAATATTGTTTCGATGTATGGATCCAGGGTTCTTGTCTTCGTCATTTTTTCTATTGCAGAGTTATTTCAGCTATCAGTTGAGTTACAGGTTGTGATGAGTTTGCATCCACATGTTCTATTGTATTTCCCATACACTATTGTGTTGTGCAAACGTTCATCATACAACTTGGCTCAAATATAGTTTCATGAGAAGTGGATGCTATCTTCATCAAGTCCATGAGGTGAAGTGTGTTTTGTATTTTCATCATATGGATCATTCTGGAAGTTGTCATCAAGGGGGATGTTGGTGTTTTTCCACCTTCCTTCCATTAGTATTCTTTCTCCCAGTCATCATTAAGGGGGAGTGTTAGAATATGTAATGATGACTTATGTGTTATATTGGTAAAATATCATTTAAATGCATAAAATAAATCTAATATTATAAAATAGAGTTATCCCACATGCATCATTGTAATTATGTCCTTCGTAACCATTCTCTATATAAAGAGGTGGAAATTCATTTATCCCACATGTGTTATGGGACGTATTGTAATCCAAACCTCTCGGTATATAAGAGAGGTGAAGGAGACCCTTTTGGGTATGTCTTGATTGTAGTTCATCACACATCACATGTTGTGTATGTCATTTGTACACACATTATTGTTACATGATTGGGTGATGGAGCTTGATGTGATGCATATGTGAGGATGCCATGTAATCTTGGAGATCTATTTTTAGAATAATGGAAGATGCAACCCTTCATGTGGACGTAGCCCATATTGGGTGAACCACATATATCGGTGTTCTCTTTTTGTTATCTTTTCTCCAATTCTATTTCATGCTTTATGTTGCTCGGTAGATAGAAGGATAGACTAGTAATTCTTTTCATATTTTATATTGTGTTATGATAGTATTTCATATCTTCACAATATTCTAACAAGAATGACCTTCCTTGAAAGGGGGAGAAGTGATGATGATGTGTCAGCGGAGGAACTTCCTCGAAAGGGGGAGCAATGATGATGATGTTGTAGTGGGATTGTATCATCCCTGGAAATTAGTCCTAAAGTGATTCACATACTTTTGTGTCTGTGATGTGGTTGGGATTGTATCATCCCTATACATTAGTCCTAAAGTGATCTTTAGACTTGTGTCTCTGTGATGTGGTTGGGATTGTATCATCCCTGAACATTAGTCCTAAAGTGATCCACAGACTTTTGTCTCTGTGATGTGGTTGGGATTGTATCATCCCTAGACATTAGTCCTAAAGTGATCCATGAGATTTTTGTCTCCGTGATGTGGTTGGGATTGTATCATCCCTAGACATTAGTCCTAAAGTGATCCGTGATATTTTTGTCTCCATGATGTGGTTGGGATTGTATCATCGTTGGACATTAGTCCCAAAGTGATCCACATACTTTCGTCTCCATGATGTGTATGTGATTGTATCATCCTTGGACATTATTCCTAAAGTGATATGTAGACTTTTGTCTCTGTGATGTGGATGGGATTGTATCATCCCTGGACATTAGTACTAAAGTGATCTACATATTTTTGACTCTGTGATGTAGTTAGGATTGTATCATCCCTATACATTAGTCCTAAAGTGATCCTTTGATTTTTTTCTCAATTATGTGGATAGGATTACATCATCCTTGGAATTATGTCCTAAAGTGAAAGGGATTGATCATCCCGTAATTGAATCATGTGTGTTGCAGGTTATGTTGTTGTAAATGATGTTGTTGTTGATCAAACGATCAAGTGCTATTGTAGATGATGTTGTTGTTAATTGAAATATCACGTGTTGTTGTAGATGATCGAGTGATCGAGTGTTGCAGAAGATTAAGATCAAAGATGAAGACTTAGTGTTGTAGAAGATGATGCTCTGATACTGAAGATGTTGAATATGTTCCAGTAACTGTTCATGTTGCTGATGATTGTTCAAGAAAACTTTTGATGAAATATAGATGTATTACCTTGATGTTATTGATGATGCCCTCTCTCCTTGCTCTTGCAGTTGATGTTGATGTTTGAGTAGAATACCCTTCTTGTTTATGGGGAGCATTGAAATATTGTAACTTCGAAATATATTCTATTGTATTTATTATTGTAATTTATTCAGAGATGTTTTATTCCTCCGTCGGGATTTTTTTATTGTATTTGGTCATCATAGAGTCATGAATTAAAATCTCTGTTGTAAGTTGGGTCAATAGAACCCTCCAAAAAGTAATATTATATTGTTTTGTGTCCTCCTAGTTAAGTTGGCCCAGTAAGTTTGTTGGGGTCGACCTAGTTAGGGAAAAAGTCAAGTGGAAGATAAAGTATAGATAGGAGTGATGTGCTCCTCTTTTGGACAAACACACTCACTTGATTGTGCATATGAGAGAGAGAGAGATATCTACAAGGAGAAGGAAGTTTGTCTAGGTTTTCTTCCCCTAGAGGGTTTCCTAGGATAAATCGATGTCTATCTTGTGATTTTGTTTCTTTCAATGATCATGTATATGCTATTGTTATGACATTGACTTGAATATTAATGACATATATCTTAGCATATAGAATCTTAACAATATGGACCTCGATTTTAGTGCCCATAATTTCCTCCTCAAAATTCATTCCAACTACACCAACATTTAATTTTGATCCCTTGAAATTCGTGCCCAAATCTGACCTCGATTTTTTTGTCCAATAAATGATGTATGGACTCCGTACGGACCTCGAAATTCATGATGTTTTCTAGAAAATTGTGCCACTGTTTTCTCCTCAAAATCCATGCTCATTAGTTGTTGTACAGATACTGTACAAACTGTTGTACCCTTCTTGGTTTTTGTGCCTGCAAATTTCTCTCAGTCACTGTCTTTCTTCTCTTTCTGCTCTCCAAATATCATGGAAAAAAAGAATGAGTCTCTTGTGCCTTCCCTTGCCTTTTTAAAATTAATGAGGAACCTAAATGGTCATTTGATCCAAGGACCCATAATGAATTAAATGGATGGATGAGATTAAATGCACATTCAATTCTCACCAAAATTAACTTCACTCACCTCACTTAAATTTATCAATAAGTCACTTTAATATCTAAAGTGAAAATTAAAAAATAATCTAAAGTCATTAATTGCAAGAGTCATGTTATTTTCCCCTTTTAAGTGACTTAGGAAAAAATCACTAGGGGAACACTTTCCTAGGTACAAAAATCAACAGCACAATCTCCACATAGACAACTTAAACAAAATTCATAACAATAGAAGGATACCAAGTTGATACTTGGGCAGATAAAACCCTCAGCATCTACTACAAAGTAGAAGTGATTTCCTTTAACAAAATTAAACTCTGAGCATTCAAATTCATCATTACCCTAACCATATAAAGGATTTGGGGTGTTTAAGCTAACTAAGCTAAGAATCAACAAGGTGATAGATCCCACAACTATCCAACCCTCACTTATAACTAAATGGATCTACAAATCAAGCTTGGATTCCAAAACAATTAAACTAAAACAAACACAACATAGAGGAGTCATTAAATGACCTATATCCTATTCAAGTAACAATCCCTTAAATTAGGGAAGACTATCATTAACCCTCATGAATTCGACAATGTAAAACATAACCTAGAATTTTTTCATTCCATGCTAATATTTAGATCACCAAATCTAAGAAGAATCTGAGCCATTTGGGGAGAGACTTTACCTTCAGAAGCTGGGAAGGACCACGCTCCTTCCCATTGAGGATTCCAAATATACCAATGTTTCCATACCCAATATCTTTCTTGGAGTGCATGGCCATGCCAAATTGACCAAGACAACCCCGCGCTGGGGAATGGAGTAAGGGTATTGAGTTATTGTTAAGTAGATGCAGTATGTAGGTTGTGGCTTCTTATGCCAGAGATCCTAACACCAAGGATACCAACCTGTGATTCCAGGGATCCCTCGCCAACCCTCTGAGCCAGACTTACACACATGACCACACTAGAGTGGCCCAACTGAGCCTTGAGCTTAAACATCGTCCCTTCTCTCTTTCTCGGGATAAAAGTGCCTCCACACTATGCTACATCCATAAATCCTAGGAAACAGCTGAGAGGGAGCCAATTGTTCAACTGAAACCCACCAACTGAGACACAGTCATGGTGAAGTGTAGATCTCCTCGACAAAAATTGGTCAGGAATAATGAGTAAATTAGGGAAAGGAGAGGGTTTAACTCTCGGTGGGTTTCAAAATTATTATTGTTTTTTTTTGTTTGGTCATGGGAGGAGCTTGCGCGGCCACATGAACTTCATGTAGGGAATCCCCATAGGTTAGGGTTAGGGTTTAATTTAGCTAGGGTTAATATTAAAACCTGCAATGAATTGTTAAAATATATTAAATATTTGCCATAAAAATTATTCCATTTAAAAGTGAATAAAATGGAATAAGTTTAATTCCTATTAAAAAATTTAAAATGGAATTAATCACTTAAAATTTTATTGAATGGAATTAATTATAGTTTGTTTTAGAACATATAATTTAGATGATTTAATTTTTTTTGCACAATTTAAAAATTAAGATTAAATTACAGGTGTCCAAGTTATATATATGCCCAATTTAAATCATTAAGATTAAATTATAGGTGTCCAAGTTATATGTATGTCTAATTTGAATTTTAATATATACAAAAAAGAGAGAATTTAAAATGATTAAATATGACTTGGTTAAATTATATCTTGGGATTCATTTAATTAAGATTAAGTCTTATGTTGGATTAATAACCTACAAACTATGGTTAATTAAACTATAAGTATTAAATTCATTTAAAGGTTTAAGTCTTATAGTACATGACCAATTTAAATTATTAACAAGTGATTTGTTTATCCATGTCGAGTTGGTACGAATTAGACAATATACCATGCAGACTTTAGATAGTAGATTTAGTATAAGGTGGCCTCAAGATGGCCTGATCAAAACGCCCTAAACTATAATTGTTTCTATAAAATGCATAGTTTGATACTCGGACAATATACTCTTTAGAAGATAATAATACAACGTTTTATTTCCATGACACATGATCAATCATGGTTAGAACACGCATTGGTCGAGTTCAAGGTCTAGGTCAACCCCCGTCACCACCACCGATGCTTCCAAGGGAAACCTCTACTCCCAAAATGGAGATCATACTGAGATACTTGCAGACTATTATGACCACATTGAAGAGGCAGTCAAAAAAGGTTCTAGAGGTCGAAACCACACAGGTGAGATGAGAGAACTCTGAGAGGGCACAGGACCCAAGGTAGGAACCGCTTCAGGACATTTCAAGAGAGTTGAAAAAGATAAAGCTTCCTGATTTTTCCATAAGACGACTTGGTAAGCATGTCGAAGCTTGGATGGAAGGCATGAAAATATGCTTTGCATTAAACAAGTATACATCAAGTTCCAAGGCTAGGATGGCCATCTTTAAGCTTAAAGGTGATGCTTTGAATTGGTGGTTGGATCTGGAGAGGAAACTGCACATTACTCCTCTTACTGTTTCTTAGGTATTATTTGAGGAGACATTCAACATGAAGTACCTACCAACTTATTATAGGAAAGAACATGCAGGTGCATTTCATGCTTTAGTAGAGGGAAACATGATGGTGGAAGAGTATGAAGCTAGATTCATGGAACTAGTGAAGTATGTTCCATAATTGGACTCAGATGATCGACAAGTGGAGTGTTTTGTGTATGGGATCAACTACAAGATTAGGGACATGGTATGAATGTGGAAGCAAACTTCAATTGCTATGGAAGTTTAGTATGCCCGTTATATAGAGGACATGTCAAAAGTGAGAGGAGGTAGAAAATTGATAAGGTCCAATTAGTATGTTATCGGGAAGGCTCCACGATGGTACTTCAGGGGAGGACAATCTAGAACTCCTCCTTATGGTAATAGGTTCACCCTGAGGGCTAACATTTCAGTTAACTTAGTGTCATGGGAATCGTCCATAACTCATGAGAATATAAGTTGAACATAGATAAATTCCTACAGAGGATCAAGGGGTTTCATAGGATCTAAGGGAAGGAACTCATCTTAGAGGACTCCTCCTAGCATCATGCAAGCCCCTCCCAACCTCTCATATTGGGGATGTGGGGGTCCTCATTTCCAGCAATACTTTCCAAGGGCCGCTCAAGCAACAAGCACAGGGAAGGAAAAGCATGCATGGGCAGTTCAGTAAACAATCATCGAATCCATGCAGGGATTCAGAACCTCCAAGCAGAACACGAGGATACTGTAGTGGAATCCACCGGTAATGTAAACAATGCCAAAATTAAAATATTATTTCATCTAGGCGCAACTAATAGTTTCTTTTCACCTTATTCATTATATAAATGTGGGTTGGAAGCCTACATGCACGATTATTTCGAATTGGTTGAGATGGCTCCGGGAGTTAAACAAGCAGTGGGTTTTAAGGTAAGGGGGTATCAAGTTGAATTAGGAGTGTGCACCACTAAGTTGGATGTGTATGTGACCAACTTAGGGACTTACAATATTATTATCGACATGGATTAGTTATAAGGCCACATATATTTCATGGATTTCTATGCAAAGAAAGTATTGTGCCTTGATGATGAAGGTCAAAAAATTCAAATCCAAGGCTTGAAGAGGAAGGTATGTCTCTGTTTCATCTCCACAATGAAAGGTAAGTGGTGCCTAAGACATGGATGTCATTTGTACGTAGTAGAGGAAGTAAGTGATAGTAAAGGACCTGTTAGCACTGGAATTAATCCAAAGGTTGCGGAAGGCTTGCTCCCAGGTAATAGCAAAACCACTATCGAAGAGAGAACTGGTATTCTACTCTTCCAGGAGGGATCTCTCACCAAATTTCAATAGCTCCATATATATATACAAGTGAAACTATGAATTATTTGTAAAATTGGTTGAAACAAAACACAAAACCATTGGGCGGTGGAGTCAAGATATATAACAGAAATAAACAAAGCTTATGTAAGCGATTTAACTGTAGGGGCAAGGTAGCCACTCGATCACAGTCGATTTATAATTTTTTGGTGGAAAAGAGGAACATGAAAAGACCATCAACACAGAGCATTGAAAAATGAATTATGTATTAACTTTAGAAGAAAACTTTGGGGAATATCTAAAACAACAGACGGAGCATAGCAAGTATGAATTTCGAACTGTTATACACTAAGTTTTAGATATGAAAGAAAGCAAAATGGGAAAGACAAACTGAAATAACATTCACATAAGAAAAGAAGAAATAGACTGTAAGTGTGAATGACACATGAATCCCTATATGAAAACTCCAACCTCAGCTTTGCAATTATATAAAATTCTCTTAAGAAGAATATACCACAAAAATTACATTTGTTTCAACCCTTTCTCCTTATTCAGGAGGTATATTTATAGCATTGGGATTTTCCCAGACCGACCTCCAGGAATCAAAATTTGTTACAACAGAAGGACATCCTCTAACCAACCCTTAGGTGGCACATCGACTGTGGTTTGCATAAAAATGCTTTAACAATGAAATGTGGAATGTAGGAGGGAATAAGCACGAGAGTTCCTTATATTTCCATCTGGCGGGTTCCAACTGTACAAAGTATTGAGAGAGGGTACTATTAGGATGGGCTTGCAACGTAGAGAAAACTTCTTGTGCATTATCATTGCCACACCTACTGATGCACTTTGAATTTGGTTGACTCGTATTGCTGAACAACTTTCCATAAATCAGGACCGGGAAGGGGCATGACAGACATGTCATACGCTAGTGATTTGAGATCCATCATCTCCAGGTATGAAGTCTCAGGGGCCTTGGCACATGTGGCGTTAAAATCAAACATGAATTCAAAATACCTGGTCAATTTATAAAAAATGACCTTCCCTGACAATGATTGTTCCATATCTCCAAATTTGCTCTTATCTAATCGGCAATGCACCAAAAACTCCTGATACTCCTTCGAGGACAATAAAGGGCCTTTTTCTTCCTAGAAAAAGGGAGTCCTCTGCATACCAGTGGTCTAAATATCTTGATGACTTCTAGGAATTTATGCTCAATAACTTTTATTTTGGCCTATACAGTCTGCAACATCTTGTGCTTAGCAACTACCTTTCTAGCTCCGGAGACAACAACGAACCTATTTTGGATATCGTATCGGTTGGCATAATCATCTGAAAAAGAGCCTAGGAAATTAATGACATTCTCCGCTGTCACCAAGGGCCTTCTCTATACTTCTCCTAACACTATTTGGACCTTTTTCTTGGCTTCTGTCAAAGTGTTTTCCTGGTCTTCGACGAAATCTAGATAAGGTCGGAACTTGTTGGCCTCTATAATGATCTGATCCTAGATCAAATGCCTAGCTCCTTGCAAAGCAAGCTTACCAATCACCTGTTGTCTCAACTTGGTGTTTTGTTGAATCAGCTCTTGGCACTTCTCTTCTACTTTTTCTCTTCCTTGTTCCTCTTTGACCCTTTCTTTTTCCAGCTCCTTGATCTATTGTTTCAGTTTAATGAGCTCAGTATCCTTTAGGCCTATCTAGGACATTGCTTTGGAGAGGGAGCCGGTATCTATCTATCCAGCTATACATGTGGATTGAATTATACTCTCTGTACTTCTACCTTGAAGCTCCTTTTCCTTTGTCTCTAACTTGGATTTTAATTCTGCTTCGCTCTTCTTCAAAAGCTATAAGTCTGCTTCCCATTGCTTCTCCTTTTCTCTGAGCTTCAGTAGCTTGGCTTTGTAGTCAGTAAGCTCAGCATTCAATTTCTCTTTTTCTTTTTCAAAGTCAGCCAATTCTTCCGCTTGAGCGAGCTGGGTGGCAGGGATTTTTAACTTCTTCTTTAGGGTCTGGATCTCCTTCTCTTTGTCATTGAGCAATTTCTAGGCCAAACTCCCTTTATGTGTCGGTCCTTCCATTTGCATTGCTTCATTCTGCAGACTGTTGATTTGGGTCTTGAGTGCTTTGTTCTCCACTCTCACTTTCGTTAAAAGGTTTAAAGTTTTTTCTTTAATTTCCTCCAGCTTGGACACTTGTATGGTAGCCTTGAGTAATCTGGTATTCAATATATCTCTAGTCTCTTTGTTGAGGTGAATTATGTCGGGAGTGGGAACCTTTGAGAGGTTCACACTAACCTCTGACACCTTGTTCCCCGTTGCCAAGGCTAGGCTGAGGGTGTCAGTGGCATGATCTCTTACATTTTTCATTGCCACATTAGGGTAAGGCAACTGTGATGCCTCACTATATAGTTATGTTGTCTCTTGGAAAGTCTTGTCATCCCTCTCTCGGTAGGACCCTAGCCAGTCCTCTCTAGATGCATGCTTTCTTGGAGTTTTCCCATCAAATATATACTCTTGTACTTGCAATCCAGCTGTCTCAGGATTTTCCTATTGCTTTTCTTCCACTGAATTCTTCTTCTTCACACATCCTTTTGCCTGACCCCATTTAACCAGCATCAATTGTTGTCTTGCTCTATGCCGGTTTCCATCGGGACAGGATTAGGGAAATCATCCCAGTTTGTTGCTTCTCTAAGTCAAGATATTTCAGTATGTTCAAAAGGCCTGCATTTGTGAGATTTTTTCCTTTTGGGAATTATCTGGTGGGGGTCATGATTTACCACTTGTCCCAGGGAAAACTCCATGCCTCTAATAAAATTAGTAACAAGGGGCAAAGCGGCCCTGTTTCTAACTGTGTATGGTCCTACTTCCCATGGGAAAATCAAATTTGAACTTTTCTTGAAGTTCAAGAAGTGCTCTTCTTCAACAATGAGATTTTTCCGAATCAATTCCAGGGAAAAAACCCTGGCAGTTAGGAAAGTAGGCATAATGTAGGGTGGATGCACGAAGCCATACAACCTTATGGTCGTTCCAAATTCTATGAGGAACCAGTCCCCTATCTTCTTGTTGTTTGACAGTTGTAGCATTTGCCTCATCTCAGGAAACACCCTAGGCAACCTTTCTTGGAAGAAGAGTTCGTATATTTCAGCCATCAATTTATTCATGAATTTACAGTAATCAGCGGCCATATCAACAGTGATTTCCAGTTTCGGTACTTGCATGTCTTCCTCATTATAAGCTATAAACATTCTCAACAAAAAGGACTGGAATCTGAACATTCTAGTGACATGGAAATTTGCTACCTGAGAACGGATGCTCCCAGCTAGGAACTCATCAAATTTAAGGCAACATGATTGACCAGATTGTCCAGGCAATTCAGTTTAGGCCAGAAAAGTACTCAGGATGAACAAAAGACTCAATAATGACTCAGTGACATAAGCATCGGTATCTAGACCTAGGAATTGACTAGCCAGGGATATACACCACTAGGTTTCTTCATTGAATTGGTTGAGGTCAATGGGGTAAGATAGGTTAACGGGTTCACTATCAGGTTTAAAACAGGCCTTTAGGAAGGCTTCCCTACTTTCAACTGCAGACTCCCTAAAACAATGTATAATACTCTCTTCTTGGTAGTCTTGGGATATATGGATGAATTCATCCGGGATATCCAGGGTCTTGTGGATGACGAAATCTTGGACTGAGCAAAGGATTTTAGACTTTGATTTATTCATGATGACACCTTCGACGGTAGAGAATTGTCTGCACACCGCTCAACAAATTCAAGGCCATGGGGCGTTTAGCCAACAGAAAAGTAATGAAAAAAAGATTTAAAAACACCGCAGGTATCTCCACCTCGGTTCTTAAGATCTTCCAATTTGTCCCTGGTGGTTTCAATGGCCTCTCCTACCAGGATGGTATCAAAAATATCAACATTCTTATCCACCAAAATTTCTTCTTCCCTTCGACATGTGGTCTCAGTTTCAACATCATCTCTCACCCCTACCACTTCTATTCTGTCCATCTTGCAAAAAGCATTGGGAGGGTATCAAGGGACTACCTTCTTCTGCAGCATGATCTCCTGGCTGGTTCGGGCTGGCGCTCTGGATGTGGTTGGATATTTGAAGGCTTCAAGGTTTCAGAAAAGACAAATCTTTTCAACTTTATGTGGAACTCTTTATAGATTTTCACACAACATAACCTTCATGCATTTCCCAGGTGTTTTGAACCGTAGATTTTACTCTTTGCGATCTAAACCGCAGATATGTGGGGCTCTTTATGCCATGCTTTTCCTTACTTCACGAGAGTGCAGCTCAACTGTCGATCAAGGCCGAATTCCTTCACAACCGTCGATTCGAGCGGACCCCACCATTCTTCATGAAGCGAGGCTTTGTTTCCCCCCATGTTACTCCAAATTGCAAAATAAACTATAACCGTCGATCTCCCTCCGTTCTCATATGCACTGTTGATCAAAACAACCCGTACCACTTTTCGCAATCTAGAATTGTTGATTTCATCCCTGCTAATTTGGAATATGAAATCGATTTCAACCGCAAATCTTCTTGGGTCCCATTCTAGATCGTCAGATGCATCCGTCTTTTAAACTACTTCGCAATCTGAAAAAATGGTTTTGGTCGGGCATGTTCGCCGCACGAAATGGTTTGACGTTGTTGATCTGCCATCTGATCAACCCTATCCTTCGATCATGATCTACCTTTAGTGCCTTCAGCATGCCCAACATTTTCTTCTTAGCCCTACTTCTCCAATCCATAGACCGTTTTGTTGTTTTCGGCATTCATCACCAAAGCTTATTTCAAAGGCTGGGTGCTATCTTGTGTGTGCCTTCAGCCCCTACTGCAAATACTATGCTACCGTCCCAACACTTATCGACGAGGATGAAGTATGCAAGTATCTCTTATGACCAAAATTTAACAGAGTGTTAACAACCGGCTCCATGAGGGATGCTATCCTCCCAGTGAGGTAGAAAAGAACCCCTAGACTAGTCACCTCATCCATTGAAAACCTCCTACTATTTTACTTCCTGAAAGAAAACAAACTTTGAAAGAATGGTTACCTCTTCTAATCTCAGGGCCTTCTCCACGTGCTTCAAATCTTCTGATTCACCATCCATACTAATTAAAACATAAGACATATTTACACTATGATACATGGACCTTAGTCCTTTTATTCCAAGTAATGCTTCAAGAACCTCCCATTCACTAGACCTCCCTTGTACTATGACCCATCTAGATACTGTAAAATGAAGGCATTGTCCCCTCTATGCGCTGCAATAAGATATGGTCCTACCCATAAGTGGTCCAATTTTCCATGCTTCCCTTTGTCTTCGTGAGGGGCATCCCATTTTAGCACCAAGTCATCGACTTGAAAAACATCTTCTTTTATTCTCCTGTCGAAGGTATTCTTCATCTTTTCTTGGTGTATCTGGACTTTATCATAAGCCTTGTCCCTTACTTCATTAAGCTCAATGATTTGGTTGATCCTTCTTTGAATGGGATTAGGCTCATCCAACGGATCCTATAATAACTTCATGACTGGAACGCCCGAAGAGGCAAGGAAAATTACCTTAGCTCCATATACTAACTAGAACGGCGACATGTCGATGGCCCTTTTGGTACTAATTCTATCGGCTCACAAGGCATATTTCAATTTAGTGTGCCAATCCTTCGTGTTACCGTCCAACAGTTTCTTAATAATCCTTGCAAGGCTTTTGTTGGAAGATTCAGCCAGCCCGCTCCCCTGTGGGTAATAGGTCGTAGAATGATTCAGGCTTATATGGTACTTATGGAAAAAGTTGATCATCTTCCTAGACTTAAATGCAGGTGCGTTGTCTATCACAATCCGCTTCGAGCAGTCGAACCTTGCCAAAATATTAGTTTCTAAGAAATCCATTATCACTTCTTCTGTAGCCCTCCTGGAGGGTATGGCCTCGATCCACTTGGTGAAGTAATTAGTGGCAATCAGAATCCACTTATGCTACTCGAAGGATTTTGGATTTATCTCTCCAATGAAATCTAACCCCCATTGCTGGAAAGGAGCCTCCACAGATATAGGGTTTAGGGCGAGAGACACCACCTTCCTTTTCCCTTCAAAAATTTGACACTGGTGGCATTTAGTCTTTTCCTTATAGACATCTGAGAACAACGTGGGCCAATAAAATCCTGCTCTCAGAATTTTGTTCGTGGTAAATTTCCAGGAATGGTGTCCTCCACAATCTCCTTCATGAAATTCCTTTGCCATACGTTGAGCTTCGTCCTCCAGAAGACAATTCAGCAGTATCCCTTTGGGGTCTTTCCAGTAGAGATATTGTTCTATGATGCAAAATTTCACAGCTTTCAATTTTATGGATCTATCCCGGGTTTTTCTTAGCCCAACAAGGGGTTGTAAATTCTACAATACAAAAACAATGTCAGGATACCAAGGAGACATAAAGAATCCAGGCTTCACCTGCACCTCTGCTTCTTCCTGAACAGACTGACAAGCAAGAAAATTCAGCCGCAGAGAGTCACAATGGGAATCCGTCATCATCTTAGACAATCCTTTCCCTTTGATCAAATTTGTGGGCTTGATTTCTATGTCATATTCCAGGAGCACTGCAACCCATTTAGCTCTCTTTCCTTCCGGGTCAGGCCGCGTAAGTATGTTTTTCACTACACTGCAAGGTACATAGGCAATTATGTGGGAATGGAAGAGGTAGATTCTGAAATCCTTCAAGGCTTTAACCAAGGAATAGGCTTGTTTATCCATTATACTATATTTCAGTTCTCCATCTCTCAATATCTTACTGAAGAACGCTATAGGCTGTTCTTCACCCCAATCATTATTTTGTAACAACATTGCTGCTATAGTGTGTTCTGAAGCATAAGAGAATACTAAGAAATCCTTCTCAAAATCTAGGCTGATCAGAACATGAGCTTCTGAAATGGCTCGTTCTGTATCTTTGAAATCTTTCTTGGCTCCTACCATCCACTTAATTTCATGATATTTCCTTAGCATGTAAGTAATGTCCATCAAGATTTCAGCGAAGCTAGGGATGAATCTCCTCAAGAAGTTGACTTGACCGATGAAAGATTGTATTTATTTCTTGCTCCTTGGTTCCTCTACCCTCAAGATGCATTTTAGCCTATCTGGATTGATCCTGATCCCTTCCTTTGAAATGATGTGACCCAGCAACTTTCCTTCTTCTAGAGCGAAGTTCGACTTTCTAGGGTTCAACGAGATGTCAAACTTCCTGCATTGAATGAAAACTATTTCCAAGTGCCTGACGTCATCTTTATCCCACCTGGAGTATACGGTAATGTCGTCCATGTATACCACCACAAAATTTTCTTTCTCTTTTGCAAAACCAATATCCATGGCACGTTGGAAAGTTGCTCCAGCATTCATCAACCCAAACAAAATCTTTGCGTACATGAATGTACCCCAAGGTGTGGTGAAAGCATTTTTTTCTTGGTCTTCAGAAAATACCTTCACCTGATTGTAACCAGAAAAGCCATTCCTAGTGGATATCCTTTCTGATCCTACCACCTTTTGCAGGATCTGGTCCATCTTTGGCAATGGGTAGTTATCTTTCAAAGAAACTTTATTTAAATTCCTAAAATCCACGCATAGCCTTATCACCCCATTCTTTTTTCGAACAGGAGCCAAATTGGCTACCCATTTTGAAAACCTCAGAGTTACTATTATCTTTGTATCAAACAACCTTTTTACTGATTTTTCAATAATGGGTACTAACTTTGGATTAATCCTCCTGAGTTTTTGCCTGAATGGTTTTTCTCTGGGTTTAATCGGAATAGTATGATGTATGATGGAAGTGTCATATTCTTTGAGATCTTCATAACTCCACGCAAACACATCCGTGTAATTTTTCATCAGGTTCACATGCCCTTGTTTTTCTTTAGTGGGCAATTTCTTGGACAATTTTACAAATTTTGGGTCACCTTTAGTGCCGATATCCACATCTTCGATGGCATCCATGGCAGGATCGACCTTCGGATCCTTGGCTACATCATTTTGGTCAAAAAGAGATTTTAAAGGGATCAAGCCCCTGAGAATATGACTGCTTTTCAATTGGACTATATCCGTGCCTCCCAGGGAGTCCTTCAGCTTTCCCGTCCCGACGATTTCTTCCCCTTCCTCTTCAATGTCTAGGATGTTTTAGGGGCCAACGCTATATTCATCAATGTGAGTGTTCACAAACTCACTAGACATCTCCAGAAATCTTTTGATATGCATATTGTCTTCGAAGACTTGCCAATATTTAGTGTTATCTGGTATGGAAGGCCTATTTACAATCTCCACTTTGTTCTTCTTTCTGCCCGCCATGGGAGCTTCAAATTTTTTGGCTGTGGTCGCCAAAGAGTTTGCCACTAAATTCTCATCTCTGGGAATCACTTGGACTGTATGTTCAGTGAAGAATTTTTTTGAACATATCCCACACCTCATTTCGGTATGCCCTCATTCTCGGATGTCTAGTCTGATAGCTATCATTCACCTGATTTACTACAAGCTCCGAGTCTCCAAAAATTTGGACCCTCCTTGCTCCTAAATCCTTTAGTGCATGCAGGCCCAGTAACAAGGCTTCATACTCTGCTACATTGTTAGAGCATTCAAATACCAACTTATAAGAGTAGGCTTTGGTATCTTTAGTGGAGGAGATTATATACACACCTACTCCAGCACCCGCTTTAGCCACCGATCTGTCGAAATACATCTTCCACGGTCCTTCATCCTTTTGCTTGCTTTCCAAAGCTTCCAGCTTGCTGGCCTCTTTTTTATCTTTTTGTGGCACAACGATTTCTGAGTTGCAAGGGGATATATCATTGAATAAAATAGATGACCCCAAGTTCGTGTCGATGGCATAAACATGATGGATGTCGGGTTGATCCTAACTACTCATGACATTAGGAAACCTCTTCTCACTGTATAACCTTTTTTTTTTTTTTCTGAACAGGAATTCTCGCATAGGTCATGTCTATTTGCAAGCTACCTTTCAGCTTCGAAGTCCAAGACCTCAACAACAAAATACCAAACTTGGGAGGAATATCGGCCACAACAACGTCCATGACCACAATTTTAGATGGCAACTTATTTAAAGATACCACCATATCTTTGATTAATCTCAGAAATTTTACCCTTTTAGAATCAAAGGAATACAGGTCTTTATAAGGCCTTGTAATCTCCAATCCCAGGCTTTCTACCGCTCCCTTTGGCATCAGATTGTGTGAGGCTTCTGAATCCAGCATGGCATTATGTAAAACCATATCATGTATATTCAGGCTCATGTAAAAGGGGGCTACCTCCTCCTCATCATTGTCCATGCTGCAATCTTAGATCCCAGAATAAAAGTAGGGTTGTCTTCAGTTAGCTCTAAGATATCCGGCTAAGCTTCTCCTTGATTTCCAATCATCTTCGTTATGGTGCTCTGTACTCCTGGTTCCTCAATAATTCATTGGAAGGAATCGAGACCTTTAGCTCAGCCAACTCGTTTTGGAGATTAAACATGGGAGGGGTTTTACCCAATTCGACAGGTGCCACTGGCTCCAACACTCTCACATCATTGTTCCCTTTTTCCACTTCTGGGGGTGTCATCAGCCCCTTTTGTTTTTCCTCTCCTTTTCCTAGGCCAGTCTGACTACTGAAAGGTTGGTCTGGGTTTAATATTCCTTTAGATATAGCAACTTCACCAGCAGAGTCACCACCTTTCTTATGCACAACAACGTCTATGTTTCTTAACTTGATCTTCCTGATATCATCTATAGCATGCATATACCCTTTATGGTATTGCTCCAATTCCGCTGTTAGGGTATTATCATCCACCTGAGCTGACATATCATCTTCCTCTTCAGTCAAGTAGATCTCAAAGTCCAAATTGCCAAAATGATGGATATGATCTTTGGCGGACTCAGCTTCATCTTCAGTGGCCACATAGTTTTCAGGGAAACGAGGCCTGATCGGCTGTTCTTCTTGGTTTTGTGGATTCCTTACATCCCTTGGTCTGTTGGGTTGGAGTGGGGGAGGTACTTGCCTCCCTAAATTAGAATTCCTTATCTAAGTTTCATTCTGTTCCCGGTTCACCAGCTTGGCCTCCACCATTAGCCTGTCCATCAATTTTTCCATAGTTTTTAACATCATCTCAAATTTGATATCACTGGATGAAGAGGCAGAGGTAGAGGGGTGTGCCTCTTCTCTACCTTTTCTTCTGTTGATCTTCGCCCTTGGTTTAATTTTTCCACATGACATCATATTGGCTTCTACTTCTAGCGCATCAGTGAACATTGCTGGGAGGGTGTTTGAATTCCTTTCTCTTAATAACAAAGCAAAATCATTGTCAAAGGCATTAGCATAATGAAGTTTAGCCACCACGGGCGAAGGTTTGATATCGGCAGGTATCAAGTTGTAGACGCGCATGAATCTATTGGAAAACTTATGGACTGATTCAAAACCTCCTTTCTTGAGATTGTTGTATTGAGATAAGACCTGTGGTGGGCTTTGTTTATCATCCCACCTTTCTAGAAATATGGTTTGAAAACTAGCGAAGCTGCGGATAGAACTAAGTGGAAAATATTTGTACCATTTCTTGGCTTCCCCAGACAAACTCTAGGCGAACAACTTCATTTTGACATCTTCATCATCCACCTCTTCCAGGTCGATGAAGTCATCGAACTTATCCACATGGTACCTTGCTAAGACATTTCCCTCCCTGTCGTAGAGTGTGATTCTTTGGGCATAATTCATGGGGAGGTCGTGTAGAATTAGAGGTAGGGATAACGGGGCAAATCTAGCAGCAGCCATTAGGGTAGGTTGACTAGGGACATACAGGGGGTTAGGAAACTGGGTGTTCTGAAAGATAGGGGCTATTTCTTCAGCTTTTGGTGGGGTTTCTAGGTTTAGCCACAAAGAATCAAGCAGATAGGACTGCAGTGTATTAGGGATAACCCCGGCTTTCCTCAGGTTGGGTTCAGATTTAGATTTGGTTAGTAGTCTTTCATCCCTAACCCCCCATTTGGGTACCATTATGCTATACAAATATTGAGATGATGAAGTACCAAACAATGGAAAATCCACTTTCTCTTTGTTTCTATTTCTAAGTATTATTTCTGGATTATCCACACTTAGTAAAGTTTCGGTATCAGGGTTACCTCTCGTGTGGATCTTTCTGGAAGCCAGGATAACTAGTGCAATACTAGTCGAAGCAGGTGTGGAATCTCTAGGTCTCATTCTTTTTTATCACTGGTCTCCTCAGTGGAGTCACCTTCTAGAATATTTCAGTGGAGTCGCCAGGGAAAATGATACAACCTTCTTTACATGTAAGAATCTCTGCTTGCCCACAAAAACTCTTTATCCTTTGAATCTTTGTCATTTTTCCCAGGGATAATCTTCAATCTCGTCCCCGGTAGCAGCGCCAGTTTGTTAGCACTGGAATTAAGCCAAAGGTTGCAGAAGGCTCACTCCCAGCTAACAGCAAAACCACTTTCGAAGAGAGAACTTGCCTTCTACTCTTCCAAGAGGGATCTCTCACTAAATGTCAATAGTGCCAGATATATATACAAGTGAA
The DNA here is from genome assembly GCA_001517045.1 of Pseudotsuga menziesii. Lineage (NCBI taxonomy): Eukaryota > Viridiplantae > Streptophyta > Pinopsida > Pinales > Pinaceae > Pseudotsuga > Pseudotsuga menziesii. Next base: position 220,567 of record LPNX010729775.1, on the reverse strand, counting down.
ACTATAAATTGTTTTTAAAATTGTTTGAAACAAAACACAGAACCATTGGGCAATGGAGTCAAGATATATAACATAAATAAACAAAGCTTATGTAAGTGATTTCAACGCAGGGGCAAGGTAGCCACTCGATCACAGTCGATTTATAATTGTCTGGTGGAAAAGAGTAACATGAACAGACCATCAACACAGAGCATTGAAAAATGAATTCTGTATTAACTTTAGAAGAAAACTTTGGTGAATATATAAAACAACAGACGGAGCATATCAAGTATGAATTCCGAACTGTTATACACTAAGTTTCATATATGAAAGAAAACAAAACGGGAAACACAAATTGGAATAACATTCACATAAGAAAAGAAGCAACATACTGTAAGTGTGAACGACACATGAATCTATGTATGAAAACGCCGACCTCGGCTCTGCAATTATATAAAAATTCTCTTGAGAAGCATATACAACAAAAATTACATTCGTTTCAACCCTTTCTCCTTCTTCAGGAGGTATATTTATAGCATTGGGATTTTCCCAGACTGACCTTTGGGAATCAAAATTTGTTACAACAAAAGGACATCCTCTAACCAACTCTTAGGTGGCACATCAGCTGTTGTTTGCATAAAAATGGCTTAACAATGAAATGTGGAATGCAGGAGGGAATAAGCATGAGAGTTCCTTATATTTCCAATTGTACAAAGTCCTGAGAGAGACTAAATTCAGGATGGGCATGCAACGTAGAGAAAACTTCCCGTGCATTATCGTTGCCACACCTACTGATGCACTTTGAATTTGGTCGATTCGTATTGCTGAATGACTTTCCATAAATCGGGACCGGGCAGGGGCACGATGACCATGTCATACGCTAGTGCTTTGAGCTCCATCGTCTTTGGGTATGAAGTCTCGTGGGCCTTGGCACATGTGACTTTAAAATCAAACAACAATTCAAAATCCCTGGTCAATTTATCAAAAATGACCTTCCCTGACAACCATTGTTCCATATCTCCAAATTTGTTGTTGTCTAATTGGAAATGCACCAGACACTCCCGATACTCCTTCGAGGACAATAAAGGGCCTTTTTCTTCCTAGAAAAAAGGGAGTCCTCTACGTACCAGTGGTCTAAATATCTTGATGACTTCCAGGACTTTGTGCTCAATAAATTTTATTTTGGCTTGTACAGTCTCCAACATCTTATGCTTAACAACTACCTTTCTAGCTCTGGAGACAACAACGGCCCTGTTTGGATACCGTATCGGTTGGTGGAATCATCTAAAAAAGAGCCTAGGAAATTAATGGCATTCTCTGCTCTCACCAGGGGCCTTCTCTGTACTTCTCCTAATACTATTTGGACCTTTTTCTTGGCTTCTGTCAAAGTGTTTTCCTGGTCTTTGACAAAATCTAGATAAGGCAAGGCCGAAACTTGTTGACCTCTATAATGATCTGATCCCAAATCAAATTCCTAGCTCCTTGCAAAGTAAGCTTACCGATCACCTGTTGGCTCAACTTGGCGTTTTGTTGAATCAGCTCTTGCCACTTCTCTTCTGCTTTTTCTCTTCCTTGTTCCTCCTTGATTCTTTCTTTTTCTAGCTTGTCGATTTGTTGTTTCAGTTTAATGAGCTCGGTATCCTTTAAGCCTACCTGGGACATTGATTTGGAGAGGGAGTCGGTATCTCTCTCTCTAGCTATACCTGTGGACTAAATTGCACTCTTCGTAATTCTACCTTGAACCTTCTTTTCCTTTGTCTCTAACTTGGCTTTTAATTCTGCTTCGCTCTTCTTCAAAAGATGGAAGTCTGCTTCCCACTGCTTCTCCTTTTATTTGAGCATTAGTAGCTTGGCTTTGCAGTCAGTAAGCTCAGCGTTCAATTTCTCTTTTTCTTTTTCAAATTCAACCAATTCTTCCGCTTAAGCGAGGTGGGTGGCAGGGATTTTTAACTTCTTCTTTAGGGTTCGGATCTCCTTCTCTTTGACATTGAGCAATTTCTAGGCCAAACTCCCTTTATTTGTCGGTCCTTCCATTTGCATTGCTTCATTCTGCAGACTGTTGATTTGGGGCTTGAGTGCTTTGTTCTCCACTCTCACTTTCGTTAAAAGGTTTAAAGTTTTGTATTTACTTTCCTCCAGCTTGCACACTTGTATGGTATCCTTGAGCAATCTGGTATTCAATATATCTCCAGTCTCTTTGTTGAGGTGAATTATGTCTGGAGTGGGAACCTTAGAGAGGTTCACATTGACCTATGACACCTTGTTCCCCATTGCCAAGGCTAGGCTAAGGGTGTCAGTGGCATGCTCTCTTACAATTTTCAGTACCACATTAGGGTAAGGCAACCGCGATGCCTCACTATATAGTTCTGCTGTCTCCTAGAAAGTCTTGTCAGCCCTCTCTCAGTAGGACCCTAGCCAGTCCTCTCTAGATGCATGCTTTCTTGGAGTTTTTCCATCAAATATATACTCTCGTAATTGCAATCCAACTGTCTCAGGATTTTCCTATTGTTGTTCTTCCATTGAATTCTTATTCTTCACACGTCCTTTTTCCTGACCCCCTTTAACTGCCATCAATTGTTGTCCCTGTCCTATTTTCTACTTCTTGGGCATGCTGGCTGTGTCCATTTCTTCAGTGTCCATGGGCTTGGGAGCCCCTCTTTTTATTGAACTCTCTGAATAGCTGACCAGTGATGAGACTTCCCCGGCTATTGCAACTACTTGAGCCAATTCTCTTTGGGAAGAAGTTACCCCCGGTATCTGTGAGCCAGTGTCTTGCTCTATGTTGGTTTCCATCAAGACAGGATTAGGGAAATTGTCCCAGTTTGATGCTTCTCTAAGTACCGATATTTTAGTATGTTCAAAAGGCCTGCATTTGTGATCTTTTCTCCTTTTCGAAATTATCTGGTGGGGGTCATAATTTGCCGCTTGTCCCAGGGAAAACTCCATGCCTCTAAGAAAATTCATAACAAGGGGAAAACAGCCCTGTTTCTGACTGTGTATGGTCCTACTTCCCATGGGAAAATCAAATTTGAACTTTTCTTGAAGTTCAAGAAGTGCTCTTCTTCAACAATGAGCTTTTTCTGGATCTATTCCAGGGAAAAAACCCTGGCAGTTAGGAAAGCAGGCAGAATGTAGGGTGGATTCACGAAGCCATACAACCTTATGGTCGTTCCAAATTTTGTGAGGAACCAGTCCCTTATCTTCTTGCTGTTTGACAGTTGTAGCATTTGCCTCATCTCAGGCAACACCCTAGGCAACCTTTCTTGGAAGAAGAGTTCGTATATTTCGGCCATCAATTGATTCATGAATTTACAGTAATCAGTGGCCATATCAGCAGTGATTTCCAGCTCTGGTACTTGCAGGTCTTCCTCATTATAGGCTATAAACATTCTCAACAAAAAGGATTGGAATATGAACATTCTGGTGATGTGGAAATTTGCTACCTGAGAACGGATGCTCCTGGCTAGGAACTCATCAAATTTTTCGACAGCATGATTGACCGGATTGTCCAGGCAATTCAGTTTCAGCCAAACAAGTACTCAAGACAAACAAAAGACTCAATAATGACTTAGTGACATAAGCGTCAATATCTAGACCTAGGAATTGACTGGACATGGATATACACCAATGGGTTTCTTCATTGAATTGTTTGAGGTCAATGGGGCAAGACAGGTCGATGGGTTCACTATCAAGTTTAAAACAAGCCTTCAATAAGGCTTCCCTGTTTTCGATTGCAGACTCCCTAAAACAACATATAATACTCTCTTCCTGGTAGTCTTGGGATATATGGATGAATTCGTCGGGGATATCCAGGGTCTTACGGATGGAAAAAGCTTGGACTGAGCAAAGGATTTTAGACTTTGATTTATTCATGATGACACCTTTGATGGTAGAGAAATTGTCTGCACACCACTCGACAAATTCAGGGCAATGGGGGGTTTGGCCAATAGAAAAGAAATGAAAGAAAGATTTAAAAACACCGCAGGTACCTCCACCTCGATTCTTAAGATCTTCCAATTTGTCCCTGGCATTTTCAATGGCCTCTCCTACTAGGATGGTATCAAAAATATCTGTATTCTTGTCCACCAGACTTTCTTCTTCCCTTCGACATGTGGTCTCAGGTTTGACATCGTCTCTCATCCCTACCACTTCTATTATGTCCATCTTGCAAAAATCACTGAGAGGGTATCAAGGGCCTACCTTGTTCTACAGCACGATCTCCTGGCTGGTCCGGGCTGGTGCTCTGGATGTGGTTGGATATTTGATGGCTTTGAGCTTTTAGAAAAGTTAAATCTTTGCAACTTCGTGTGGACCTCTTTATAGCTTTTCACACAACATAACCTTCGTGCATTTCCTAGGCGGTTTGCACCGTAGATTTTACTCTTCATGATTTAAACCACATATATGTGGGGCTCTTTATGGCACGCTTTTCCTTACTTCATGCGGGTGCAGCTCAATTAACCGACTTCCTTCACAACCGTCGATTTGAGCGGACCACACCATTCTTTGTAAAGCAAGGTTCTATTTCCCCCCGTGTTACTCCAGATTATGAAATGAACTATAACTGTCGATCTCCCTCCGTTCTCATATGCACTGTCGATCAAAATGACCTGTACCACTTTTCACAATCCGGAATTTCTACTTTCGTCCTTGCTAATTTGGGATGCGAAATTGATTTCAACCGCAAATCTTCTTGGGTCCCATTCTCGACCATCAAATGCATTTTCCTTTTAAACTACTTCGCAATCTGAAAAAATGGTTTTGGCTGGGCATGTTCGCCACGCGAAATGGTTTGATGTTGTTGATCTGCCATTTGATCAACCTTAGCCTTCAATCATGATCTACCTTTAGTGCCTTCAATGCGCCCAACATTTTATTCTTAGCCCTACTTCTCTGATCCACAGACCATTTTGTTGTTTTCGGCATTCATCACTGAAGCTTATTTCAAAGGTTGGGTGCTATCTTGTGTGTGCCTTCAGCCCCTTCTGCGAATACTACGCTACCGTCCCAACACTTATCGATGAGGCTGAAGTACGTGAGTATCTCTTATGACCAAAATTTAACAGAGTGTTAACAGACCTTCTTTGAATTCTTACCCAGTACTATCTGAGTTCAAATATTTCTTTCCAAAAGGAATTGTCGAGATTACCTCTAGAAAGAGAGATCGATTTCATGATCAAACTAAAACCCAATGTAACTTTTATCTCAATGACTCCTTATAGAATGATAGCACCATATCTTCAAGAGTTACAGATCCTATTAAAATATTTTCTAGACCTGGGACTAATTAGACCTCGTATTTAACCATGGGGAGCACCAGTGATATTCATTAAGAAGACTGGTGGAACTCTACGACTGTGCATAGATTATAGGGATTTCAAAAAAATCCACAATGAAGAAAAGGTATCCAATACCAAGAATTTATAACCTCTTTGATAAGATGAAGGGTGCTTTAGTCTTCTCTAAGATTGATTTTTTATCAGGGTATCATCAACTTAGGATTAAATAAAATGACATTCCTAAGACTACTTTTTGAACTCGATTTGGGAATTACGAGTTCGTAGTGGTACCATTTGGTTTGACCAATTCTCCAGATATATTCATGAGCCTTGTGAATGGTGTTTTCAGAAAGTACTTGGACCTATTTTTTCATGTCTTCTTAGATGATATTCTTATCTATTCTAAGAATGAGAAAGAGCATGAGGAACACTTGTGATAGTCTTTACTTACTTAAGGGAACATAGACTTTATGGTAAATTGTCAAAGTGTTCCTTCTTCCAAAAGGAGATTCGCTACTTAGGGAATATCATCTCAAGAGAAGGGATCTCAGTGGATCCAGAAAAGGTGAAGGCCATCAAGGATTGGCCAATTCCAAAGAATGTGCATGAAGTACGTAGCTTCATGGGATTAGCAAGGTATTACTGAATATTTGTGGAAGGGTTTTCCAAGATTGCAAAATTCATCACCACCTTGTAGCTAAATGGAATCCGATATGAGTGGACCAGTGAATGTGATGTCGCTTTTGTCGAATTGAAGAGGTTGCTAACAAGTGATCCAATCCTGTGTGTGACAGATATGGATAGGACTTCATGGTATGAACAGATGCTTCTCAGCAGAGGTTGGGAGTAGTCCTAATCCAGGAAGGTGGGGCATTAACTTATGCATATCGTAAGTTGAAACCTCATGAGGAGAAGTATGCCACACATGATCTAGAGTTGGAAGAGTTAATGTTGGCACTAAAATTATAGAGGAGGTACCTTATTAGCAGGAGTTTCACACTTAAAACATATCATTAGAGCTTACAATATATATTTACACAAAGGGATCTGAATTCTAGGAACAGGTGATGGAGTGAGTTCATGAGTGAGTACAACTTTGGCATCTCATATATCAAAGGAAAGGAAAATGTAGTGGTGGATGCTCTAAGATGAAGGTTGATTCTTTTCACCTTAATTATCTTGAAGGTTGACTTGAAGTAAAGAGTACTAGGATGTATTTTGGGGGATAATTGATATCTAAAGGTAACCTCATTTGTTTAGAGAAGGAGGAATTGGATTCGAAGTATGATGGGTACCCTCTTGAAAAATATGGATTGTTGTATTATTCGATGAGGATGTATGTTCCTAAGGAAGGTTATATTATGGAAACAATCATTAGAGAGGCCCATAGAGCACATTAATGTGGAAATCCAGGAGTGAAGAAAATGTATGATGACATGAATAAGCTCTTCTTCTGGCTAGGTATGAAGGGTGATGTAGTGTATTTTTTTCTACGTGCCTCGAGTGTCAACGGGTTAAGGAAGATCATTGTCACCCAACTAGTCTCTTACAACCTCATGATATTCCTATGAATAAATGGGAATTCATTTCCATGGACTTCGTTGTGGGATTGCCACTTGAATCTTTTAGGCACAATGTTATATTGGTCATGGTTCACAAATTGACCAAAACTTCCCACTTCATTCTAGTCATAGACACTTATGATGTGATGGATGTGGCAAGGGTATTTATAAATTAGATTGTACATCTTTATGGAGTTTCATAGAAGATAATTTATGACATAGACCTTAAGTTTACTTCCAAATTTTGGACAAGCATGTAGTTAGCATTAGGGACACAGTTGAACTTAATCTCAGCTTATCACCCTGAGACAAATGGACAGACATAGAGGGTAAACCAAGTGATGGAGTAAATGCTTAGGATGTATGGTATGAATCAACACACATAATGGGAAAAATGTATTCCTCTAGTGGAGATTGCATACAACAACAATCATCACAGCTCCAATGCTATGCCTCCATATTAAGCATTGTATGGGAGGTTGTGTAGGACACCACTAAGTTAGGATAGGTTAGAGGATAGGGTTTTAATTGGGCCTGAATTGATTCAGGAAATGGAGGAATGGGTGGTACAAATTGGGTAGCAGTTAAAAGAATCACATGATAGGAAAAAGAGTTATATTGATGCACAAAGATATGATAGAAGTTATGAGGTAGGGGATCATGTATTTATTTGCATCAAACCAAATAAAAGTATCATTCAATTTAGAAAGGGAACTAAGTTGTCACCTCATTTCATAGGGCCATTTGAGATTCTTGAGAGAATCAGACTAGTTTCTTATCGCCTTGCACTACCACCCTACTTGCACAAGACTCATAATATGTTTCATGTTTTTGCTTTACGACACAACATAGCTGATGAAACTCACAAAATTCATTGGAAGGAATTGTAGGTATTAGACAAGGGAACCTTCATGGTCGAATCAATATGTATACTGGATCATAGGATTTGACAACTCTGTATTCACCATGTGGACCAAGTTAAGGTCTATTGGGACAGGTATATACCTGTATCTACCACTTAGGAGGATGTAGAGACCATGCGTCGATATTTCCCCATTTTTTTTACCATAACTTTGAGACAAAGTTTCCTGAAGGGTGGGTGTATGTAACACCCAATATTTTGACAAGGAATGCTTTTCAGATAGACCTACTACACTTTAGCTGCTTATTATATGTTGTACTCAACTATACCGAGTAAACTATTATTTTCTGTACATTAGACTTGATTATATGTTTTTGTTATGTTTATGATGTTTCCATAATTATATTGATACCATGATTATGATGATTAGGATGTTATTCTCCTCATGCTGTTATTATCTTTTGTGATTATGATGTTATATTTATCATGATATTCCTTTATTTCATACAGACAGAGTATGTTAATTGTCATCCTTGATGAAATGTGATATATAAGATGAGGTACATGGATACCAACCTATTATGTGGTCGATTTTAATGATTTTATGTGATGAAATGAAATGAAATGATGTTGACAATATGGATCAAATAATGATTGAATGGAAATATTTGTTATAGATGTACGGTTTCAAAGTACTAACCCATAGGACAGAAGGAATATGTGATAGCCAAGTAGTTGATATGATATATGGTATAAGACCTTTCTATACAGTAAACCTTAGCAACCCAAAAGTGATGATACAATGACACACACCGATAATCTCGATAGCAGTAGAGTATGAGTTGATAAGGGTATAGACCTGGTATGTTGAGAGGGATGGATGTATTCCCCACCGTGTGTTTCTTTGATACACGAGGTCGTGCGAGGACTATGATGAGTCAATCTCCCCATGTTGTTGTGATGAAGATGACCAGATGCCTTCTACAAGAGGCTAGGTTTGTTGTTCAACCGACGCTATCACTCTTAGGTTCTTATGTGGTTAGGTCATTGAAGCTGACATCCACTTCTATACTAGCAGAGGAAGTATAGGGAGGATGCGGACGTATTTTAGGATGGGAGGATGTGTTAGTTAGTACTGTTGAGGGTTGGGTATTCCTTGATACCAAGTCGGTGATAGTAGGTATTCTTCCTTGTATTGACTGGTTAAGTTAATAGAACATACAGATAAGGATAGGAAATATCAATTAGGTAATTGTTACAATAACTAATGATGCTAAAGTAATTATGTTATATGTATGCTTGTCTACCTTCCTCAAATATTATTATTAATGGTTAGTAGGTATGCATATGAAATATGATGTTTTCTTACAATACATATTTGGCCTGTGCATACACTAGCCACACATGCACACTTTGCACATGTACGCTAGTAGCGATATACGAATAGTTTCCATGTTAAACAATTGTTTAAGCTATTGTGAATAACTAAGTTCATTGTGTAGTGATACATTAAAGATATTAAACATTTAAGCTATTAAGCGCATGTGAATATTGTAATAAATAATTGATTAAGCGCCGTCTGTTAGAAATTTTCATGCGAGAATTGTTGTAAATAATATAATGGTAATGTTTAATTGTTTAGTAAGATTGTCAATCCCTTAAGGGTGCTTTGTTTATAATAACAAGGGTACTGTGTTGGTGTTAGGATACTCATGTGATAAATAAATGATTAAAAATGTTGTTATTGGTTCACCATCTATACTATTTAATTATTATTATTATTTAATTAATAGTATTTAATAATATTAATATTCGTGTCTTAACGATTATCATATAAACAAGATTTAAAAGATTGATTAATAAATTATCAGTAGGTGAGTCTTTTCCATGTCAAAATTAGAACGAATATTATAATAATGGTATAAATTAATGGTGTGATGGAACAATTTTTTATGTTATTTATTTAATTCATATGACTCTTGGACTTAAGTGACAAGATAAGTTGTTTTGTCGAATCAAAATTATTTTGGTAAACCATTAAGACGTATCCTCTCCAATTTGAAAAGTCAACTAGTAAATATTATTTTATTCCAACCATAATTAATACAAAATGGTGACTAGGACTAATAATTATTAAACTAGGTCTTGAATAGACAACCCTTAGGTGACATTTCCTAAGAAAATAAATAAGTGTACATTCACCATTTAAAGCACAATTAATTTACCATTTATGATATGGAGATACTCGAGGCAATAAGAGTAGAAATATAATATTATATTGTAACTTGCGGTAATAAACTAATAGAGGATTGAATGATTTTGGGTTCCGGGAAAGTAGGTGGAAGGCGGTGGAGTAAGCTAAATGGTTTTGGGGAAGAAGAAAAAGGTATATAGAGAAGTGTGAAGAGAGGAGAAGGAGTGGGATTTTCTCAGGAGAAATTGGAAGTAAATGGGGGTGTTGTACTAAAGGGGAAACACGTTTGTAACAAATAGAAACTACTTAGGGTTTATCAATTTGTGGGCTCAGGGGCTAGGAAATATGTTAATTTCCTAAGGCCAGCATGATAAGAGTTGGTCGATAGGGTGGTTTATTATTTTTTTGGGTGGCTAAGTGGTCAAAAGGGAGCTACTACGAGGAAATTAAAGAATCCATTTACAAGGTACGAAAAACCAGGCATTCTACTTGTTAATATGAAAATTTTACTTGTTTTATTTATAATTTTCATGGTTGAAATAATTAAATGTTGAAATTAAAAATTTTATGCAAAAATTCCTAATTGTGCTTGAAATTATAAAATGCTATGATATGAATGTGGAAAACATAATAGTCAAAAACAAGAAAATATGTTTTGATGTAAAACATAATCTGTATTACTATTAATCTCATCTCATTGTAACCCTTTGTACATAGGAGGTAACCATGTTGTTAGATCTAGTGCCCTCTCCTAACAAAAGGGTACTACACTTAAATTGCCATATTTTTATGAAAAGATAAAAAAAAATCACGCGGTGTATTTGATAGGTTTGACTCACACTACAGGATGGTGCACATTGTAAATTTTATAGGGTACATTGTTAGTGGTGTGAGCCAAATGGAAGAAATTCCCTACTATAATGATGCGTTATTATTTTAGTAGCACACCGAACACCTTAATTATAAAAAAACCACTCAATGTAAACTAGTGCACATATCAAATAAATTGCATAGCTATTAGCGACTCGGTGTTTTGGCATGCCTAAGTGTACTGACCACGTTCATTAATTTTTTAACCATTATACGATGTGGAAAATAACGCCCTGCGCATTATTATTTTCATAGTGCACTGTACACCCTATTTAAGAAAACCATTAAATGCTACTAGTGCGCATATCAAATAAACTGCACCGCACACCAGTGTGTTGACATGGAGCGCCCTATATGCTGGACAGACTTTCCCTCGGGAGGGGAGCCTGTCCACTGCACACCGTCGGATTTCTCATCCAACGGTGTGCAGTGGAAAGGCTCCCCTCCTAAGGGAAAGTCTATCCAGTATTTAGAATTCGCCGTGTTGACATGCCTTAACTAGTGTGCATTAAAAAACTCAACGCACTTTACACCAGTGCGCATTAAAAACTCACTCCACTTTACACAAGTACACTGGCATGTCTTAAGTGCACCATAAATACATAATGATAAACCAAACCTACTGCGGTAAATGTTCCACACTTTCATATCAATGCATTGATGTGTGACGGGAGCACCATATTCATGATGCATCTTTTTTTTTAGCGCACTATAGTCATGGTGTGTTTGGTATAGGCCAACGCACTGTATCCTTAGTGATTCGACGTGTAATGAAAGCACCATAAAAACAAAAAAAAATCGATGGTGCGACGGTGTGCTAATGTGTATTTAGAAAACCAGACACCTCAATTTTAATTAACAATAAAAGTAATTACATATTTGATGGTGCTTCTAGTCCATGTCAATGCACCACTGATGATGCACTGAAAGTTCTTGATGCACCAAAGAAGCGATAATATGTAAAAATAATACTATGCTTAGAGTTGCGCTTGTGTATATTTGTGCAATGTTAGTGATGTTTTGTGTATCACAGAGTATTGTTAGTGGTGCTTTCTGGTCTAAAAAGAACCATGTACGATGTGTTCCTTTTATTCAAGCGCACTGCTTATCAAATGTATTTATTTTGATATTTTATGTTATTTTATGTTAATAAGTAGCTTTCTCATGTAATGAAATATTTAATTGTTTTTTATATCTATTTACGAGACTGGTTGATGTTATATGTGTATTAGAGACGTGAGGAGAGAGAATCACCTCAGCAACCCAAGCCTCGTGTTGATCCCTACAACTTTCGATGTGATTGGGAGGCACAAGGGAGGGAGAGGGAATTGTAGCCTCACCCATTCACAACCCATACATGAGAGCTCTAGATGGTTGTATGCCTCCTAAAGTTATATGATGGTGCGACATCCCTCAAGGGGAACTTAACTCTATTGCGTCAGTTCATCCATAGTTGGTACCATGACAGATAAACATTATGTATTGGCCACGGTCAGTGGTTCTGGTAGATTGAGGAGGATATCTACTCCATCACTGGCCTATTAGGGATAGGGGATTATTTTCCCTAGTTCCTTGATGCCCTGGTAGGATTTGTAGCATAGATTAATTTTATCTACTCTGAGAGATATATCATTGATGAGACCATGAATCCTGGTGATTTTCAAGTGCGTAAGGACAACTCTATATTAGTTCTTTCAATGGAGAGGAGGTTAGATTCCTCTCATTGTTGGTTACCTCCATTGCGAACTTGGCCACTGATGGAAAACACATTAGTTGTCCTCTCTTATTTTATGTAGATTATTTAGTGCAGTCACCTAGATGCATTAGGCGGTCTGCAATTTTTTATAACAATTTTGCTTTTATTTAAATCAGTGCCATGCAATTTGGATGGGAGGGCTAACTTTCCTTTTTCTTCGGATATTTTTTTGTTTATTTTTTTAGAGGATTCTGGCCACCCTCCTAGTCCACCGACTGAGGTGTGTATGTGGATGTGGGGGAGGATGATTCCCAAAGGGGGGGTATCCAGAGTTCCCACCATATATTACAATAGAGAATTTGGAAATGCTTTCCAATGAGGAGAACCAATGGACCATGCATTAGAACCTTTTCCATACCCATACTCTAGGTTGGACTAGAGAGTATGTCCCAATATATTTTTCACCTAGGATGATCCATTGGGTGAGAGATGTAATATTAGCGTTATGTTTAAATTAATATAGTTGTAGCATTTTAATGTCTTATTTAAAGCAAATAAAATATATTCTAACATTTTCTTTAAACAGTTTTATTAATTTTTTTAATGAAATTATCAAATTATATTTGTTGTGTACTTATGTATATATTTTGCAGACATTGGGACATTAAATAAAGATCAGGTGCCTCCTCCCATTTAGGAGGATGATGTGGATATGCAGGAAGCTTAGGTTCTTCATTACTGTCCTCGACCAAGTCTACAACGTAGGACAGATAAAAGGTACCGCCATAATGTTTTGGGTAGGCTATCGAGACTGTTGGATAGGTGAGGAGTTCATCCAACACGAGCCACAAATATAATCTAAGACACTTATCTCGTGGAGATATGTCATATGCTACCACATGATATGAGAAAGGTGATGCAGTAATGTATTCAGTACATCCACACTTTTAGATTCTTGGAGGCCTAAGGTTCAATCGACACCATCTAATGAGGAATTCATTGATCCTCATTCTTGTCCATCACCTCCTCCTTATTTTTTCTATGACATAGGAGTATATACATCACATGATCCACCACATCCACCTCACCATGATGCAAGTGTGTCATCATCTCATACTCCACCTCCTCACACAAGAGCGTCACCATCTGATGTTCCTCATCATCCTTCTCATCACCATGATCACAACTGACCATTATTTACTCCTTCACAACCAGCTGACCCACCACCATCTCTGATCCATCCAATAATATTACCAACCACTCCACCATATCCTACTCCACTCACCTCAACTGTACAAAGGATGGTTGCAATGAGTGAGATTCGTCTTAATGGAGATATTCGTGATGCTCTCCTATCTAATTTTTCTCGTCATAGAGATATTGATGCTTCTGCTAGTGGAGGAGATATATTATAACAATTATTGGATTTGATATGTATATTTGGCATGTATCATGAGATGTTTGATATTTTTGTTCATACACACACACACTACATGCTTCATGCATGTTGATGCCAATGTTCATGTTGATGTTTATTTATATATGCTAATGGTGATGTGTATGTCATGTTAGGTTATATTTTTTTGTGGGTGTTCTTAATAGATCTGATCCGTATGCTAGATGGTGTTAGTTAGGTTTGTGCATGATGATTATGTTAGATAATGCAGCTAATTGTATGCTTTGTCAAATGTTATTACCAGATATGTGTGTTAGATGATGTTTAAATCTATTAAATGTATAATATATTACATGAAGGTAGATATAACTATTTGCATGCGCATGTTAGGTGATGTTTGATATGTATGATAGATTATGTTAGCTATTTTGTATGTGTTTGTGAGTTGGTGCTTATGTTTGATAGGTGATGATAGATGTGTATGATGTTAGATGATGTTTGGCATACTTGTGTTATAATTATGTTAGATGATGTTATGATGATGATGATGGCAGGTTGTATGATATTAGGTGATAATGGTGATAATGTTATACTTTTTTATGAACTCAATGGTCTATCAAACATTTATTTTATGACATTTATCTCAATGTGTATGATCATGTATATTTTTTATGCCTACGAGTATGATTCATGAGTGGGATGCAATTGTATTTACTTGTTTATGAATTTATGCTGAAGTCATTTATATTTGTTATAGTTATAATTGCAAATTGTGCACAGTCCCAATTGTAATTAAAATTTACCATCTCGAGTATAATTAAAATTCACAATCATTATTACAATTTCACGACTCCAAATTACAAGGACAATTACAATAAGAAATTACTAATTATATTTACAAGGTACAAATTACAAATTCAACACTCACAACTACAAATTTAAAATCACAAATTAGAGTTGGAGTTACATCTATAACTTACAAATTGGAATTACAAATTTGCAATTACGGTTACAAATTATTACATTATTTTCAAGATTGAAAAAATACAAAATAATTTATAAAATTAGAAATATTGCAATCATTTTAATAATCTTATCAATTAATTATTATGGGGTGGTCAACTATGAAATATTTAATTCATCAACCAATGATTAAAAGTCTTTTACAACTATAATTACAATTTACAATCATTATTATAATTTGTGGGATACATATTAGTTGCTATAAAATCAAATAAAATAATGATACAGGAAAATATAAATGATCATAGATAATATCTATAGTCAAAATTGATAATGGCATCCCATTCATGTTATTTTCCTCCCATATCTCTTTTAGTATCAACAACGTCAGTTTATAGAACTTGGTCTTTTGACTTATGCCCTTTGCATTTTGACAAACTATGTAACTTTCAATTCAATTCTTGACATCTTTAGACATTCCTAGCCACTAATAAAACTTCTCAACCAATTCTCTTGTCTTTTCACTACAAAAATTCCCAATGAAACCTCCATTATGTAGTTATCTAATAATATTTTCCCTCGTGAATCTTATTGGATTACATAACTCATTATTTTTAAATCAAAATCCTTCTTTATGAAATAGTCTAGGTCTGCAGTTCAATCATGACTCCATGGATCTCTAATGTTTTTCCATTATTTAGTAGAGTACTGGTAATTTCTTTTGATTCAATCACTTGAGCACTTGTCATAAATGTTTCATATGCTTATTTTGTCTTGCTAAAAATGAAAATATCGTCCAAGTAAACAATGAAAAACTTACCTACATAGGGTTAAAGCTTTAATACTTCTTTCATTAATTTCATAAAGGTACATGGAGCAATTGTTAAACCAAATGGAATGGCCAAACATTCATAAATCTCTTCATTGGTCTTAAGATCATTTTTTCATTGGCCTCCACAAATGCACATTTTCCACTCTCCACCTTTTTATGGCTTTAGTGTAGTTGATACTTATATTTTTCCAATATTTAAAGATGTATTTGTTATAATTATTTAAAATGTAATAATTATTTAATATAAGAGTAATAGATTTAGGGAGAGAAGAATTAAAAAGAAAAATATAGATTAAATTATTTTATTATAAGGGACAATTTTTTTTAATAGTGACTAATAAAGTCTTATAATTTTTTCAAAAAGGTAATTTATTCAAAAAAAGGTTTTATAAAGAAAGGGGTTAGGAGACTATAAGAAATTAATATAGAAGAATAGGATGGGGGAATTAATGATTCAAATGTTATTTTATAATTAATTAAAGCAGATACATAAATTTCTATGATAATGTAAAATGATAAAAGAATAAAAAGGGGAGGAGGAAAGAGTAAATTTATAATGATGTAAAATCGATAGTGAAATAGGGTATGAAATAAGAACTAGGTTAGGGTAAGAATAGGTAAGAAAAAATTTGCAAATATAGGATCATTAGGATACAATTAATGCAAGAAGGAGAGAATGTGAAATAACAAGTAAAATCGAAAAGGATGGGGGAATAAAATCAATGACTGAGATGATGGATCAAGGTTTTCCCTTATAAAATTAATTACCCCATTGTTTACCTTAATTACCCTATTACCACTATCACTTCAATTCTTTCTATATTCCATAATTACTCTAAAATTTATAACCCATAAAACATAACCCCAATAAAATTTAAATCCCAACCCATATAATCTGTAATAACTAGAACTTAACCTATTTAAACATGAACATTAATAGTGTTAATGCTTGACCCTTAACCACTAAATCATGTAATCCTTTAAATTTTATAATCCTTAATATTTAACCTCTAATGCTTAATTACAACCCCTAACTGAAACAATAATACTAATAATCTATATTATTTACCCACTTAAACATTCTTTCATGAAGCAAATTGACACACCTATGTTCAGAAAGAACACTGGGGGCCATATGGGCCATGACATATGATACATTCACATCTATGTTTCACTAGTGCACCATATCTATGTCTTTGCATCAAAAAAATAAAAAACTTGTGACCAAAAATGACCAAAGAACCATCTTTGATCCTCATCTAAAATTTAGGTTCCCTCCAAAGGGGAGGGGGTCAATTTTTCAATGTATAGTGATAATTCATAAATACAAAGTAATTGATATTGTTAAAAAATTTAATAATTCCCAAATAAAGTTATTAATTTAATTTAATTTAATTTTTGAAAAATGACACATTATTATTTTGACATTGTCCAGGGTAGGGAATAGTAGGTCGGGTGTTTGAAGTTGGGTTTGCAATTGAATAAATTCACAATTAAATTTCAACAATGTTAAATTTCAAACTAATATATTTTATGATCAAACTCTAAACCCTAGGCACCTTAATCTGCAAACCCTATTCTTCCATTATCTAGAGTAAGGAAGATTTACATGCATATTTCTCCATAGCTATGGGATAGTGCCGGTGTAGTTGTCTTATTTTGCTTCATTTTGATTTGAGAGTTTCCTTAGGTGTACTGAATAACTTGATGCTTGGAATAATTGTATAGCAATAACTATCCATGTTTCCAAAAAAGATAAGTTCTAGGAAATGCTCTAACAATGTTTCTCTACCATTCGAGGAAAAATAATTCCTTGTAGTTGCAATGGATTGGGAAACAAACCCTTTATGTTGGGATGATGCATCTACCTCTATTTTGTACCAATGATGTCATATATTTTACTGTGTTATCTCAACTACTAATATATTACAAGGAGCGTTGACTAATGATTTGAGTCACAAGACAAAGTGTTATCAAAGTCACTATGGTTCTAAGGAGGGGAAACTTTGATTCAAGTTAAAAAACAATATATAGTTATATTTTTATTGTTGTATGAGCTTGGGTTCTAGATCGTAGGGCATAAATGAGACTCAATGTGACATTACTTTGCATATTCATAGTATTTTGTGTATGACTGAAAATGTTCCCAAGAAAAGGCTTATGTATTTGTAATTATTGTATTTAATAAATGTGGATAGAGAATGTTGTGGGTCCCATGGAACTACTTTAATGGTGATGTATGGACACTAATATCTTGTTAGAAAGACGAGAATGATGTGACATTACTTTCTCAAGAAAAAGTATTATGTAGTATGTACTTGTAATTATTATATACAACAAATGTAGATAGAGAGTGTCATGGGTCCCATTGAAGTATTTTGGTGATTTATGGACATTAATATTATTTCTTTCTAAATTACTAGTGCTTTCCTCCTGTAGAATATCGCCATGTGGCACATCCAACTTGCATATCTAGGGGTTAATTAGACTCATTTTCATATGGAGGGAATGCTGAAAACAAGATAATTTGGGGTAGAGAGTTCTAGAATACGACATCAATATAACCTGAAAAGATGGGAAAGAGTTCTAGAATAGGACATCAATCTAACCTTAAAAATTACTTAGAAGTTGGTAGACATCAGTGACTCAAAGAAGTGTCAATCATTGGGTTTGGTTATACAATGGATAAGTCATTTGATAATAACCAAATAGTAGGATATAAATGATAGCTTGGATAAATTGACCCTTTTATCTAAGATGTAATGCCTTAAAGGTTGGTGGATCCATTCCCACTAAGTCTTGTGGGGTTACCAACCTCTATTGTAGCTGGAGGTTAATAATACCCTCCATTCAAGAAATTGGGAAAGAAAGGGGAAATATAAAGGGCATTAGGAAGGTGCCAACAACCTTATTATAAATGCTCCAGTCTAGGAGGGGAACTTATTTCCCTATAAACAAACTAGATAGTATCAAATCAATTTTAATGTCCAAGTTTTCACCTCTCTGCTTTTTTATTTACATAAAGATATTGTTTTGTTTATAAATCTTTTTTCATTTTCTCTTCACACTATTAAACTTAAAAAATGGAAATTTTGCATAATATGTCTCATCAATCATTTGTCTATAAATTCATGCTTCCTTTAATTTTGAGTATACATCAATCAATGGTTTTGTTTCTATTCTTTTAGACAATATTTACACAATGGACATAGAAATAAGAGTAGATGTAATTTATACAAAAAATTCTATGAAGATAACCACCATGAGCTAAGGATGGAAGGAACATGCCCAACCTATGAAACTTGCCTTGTAAGGGATCCAAAAATATAGGGTTCCATTTGCATATACAATAACTCAAATTTCCATTCAATATATTTATGCAATTAGTAAATGTTAAGGAGAGATAAATTGAATAATATTTTTTACAATTCCATGTTATATTGACCTTGACCTTCATCAAATTCAACGTCTAAGTCATGAAAATTAGAATGTGTATCCAACCCTTTGGAATCATTGTAAGTATTTTACAAAACAACATTTGTAACATCTAACGCTAAGTCATCATCATTGGGATGTGAGTGAATGACTATTTGGTCAATTTGATTGCCCCCTTCATTTAAGAAAACTTCTTCCTCCATCCATCCAACTACTACATCGTCTTCTTCTTCTTCATCATGAAGATCTTGATATTTAAACAAAGCATACTTTATGGGCCATCCTCTTATATCAAATCTGATAACAAATGACTAACCTACTCTACCTGGTACCTCTGAAAAAATACCTGCTCACATTGAATTGGAAGTACATAGGGATGTGCATTTGGTTCATACCTATTAGTATTAATCATTGTAAATCCATTGTCATGATCAATAATTGTCCTTTCATCACCTTTCAACAACAATATCTACCACCTCTCCTTAAAGAGAATCACTTTGAAGGATTTAAAGTCTATATCCACTATGTCTTCCATATATCCATAGTTCCTAAAATCCGATGTGATCGAATGTCTATCACACCTATGGGAAATATTAGTAACCTGGAAAATTGTAGTTATACCACTATCATAGGTTTTCCTCCAATAATCCAAATGCTTGGTGTGATATTATTTGCCATTGCACCACAAATCCTTATGATGTTTCACCTGCATGATTAACATGTTATAAATGGATTTTCAAGAATTGTAACTATATGTATATGATAATTTATGGGGAAAAAACAGGATCTGGAATATAAAAACGAAAATTTAGATATTGCTTACATTTCTATCTTTTGAACCATATGCTATATCAATTTCCCACTGGGCAAAATCTGTATCATGATCCAAATAAGATTTTTGGATCAATTCAACCACCCTATTCCATGATAAGGCACCACAAACTTATTGACATCATTCTATCCATTTATATATCCAATCAAGATTATTTGCAACGTATAAGTGAATTGCATCCCAGTCTATACTACCTAGAAAAATGACAAAAAAAATATTTTGTTAGACAACCAAGTAACTACTAGCCAATATACCACAAGCATATATGGATAAATTAAATTAAATACAAGATTTTACCTTTCACTTTTTTCCATCTACCTTTCCCCAACAACGCCTCCCCTTTAAAATTGTTGGTGGAATTTACATCCCAAAAGAGCAACACATCCATATCACCCACTACTTGGGGTAAGTACTCACTAAAATATACGATAGGTTGATATAGCATGTATCCTTCATTCATTGAGCCTTATGTACATGATATTTGTATAAAAAATCTCTTCAATGCTTTCAAGTGCCTCTCCACTAACCACATTGACCTTATGTGTATGAGTCCACATACTTCAATCTCCTCCACTGGGTGTATGAGGTAGTGTTCTTGTGCATTGAAAAAGATTGGAGGTAGATGTTTTTTCATCTCACACATTAGTTAAGGAATTTCTCTTTTCCAATACTTGATATATTCTTTATGTATTTATTTAGATGACAACTAGCTACAAGTAGTGCAAAGAAATTTGATATGTCAACATTAAATTTTTTAACGCAAGAAAAGTAAGTATTAAGAGTGTATACAATTAATGATTCAACTATAAATTTTTACACACCTCATGTACTTGACGAGATCATAAATAACCTTATTTATGTTGTTGTCAAAGATATTAGGCATAGCTAGAGGTAGAAAATACTACAATAAGGACACAATGGGTATTGCTAAAAAAATAAGGTATATAGAATTACATCTAATGAGAATAGATATTAACATGAATTACTAACAAATAGTGTATATATCATAGGATAATCAATCTTGCAAAACATCGAACCTTGATAAGTGTATGTCAATCATGAGTTTTAGCACCTCCAAAATCGCATGTCTTTGTTAATATATTACTTATGTTTGAAGAAAAACTAGTGCCAAGAAATTATATCTTCCATACAACCTTCGTTATTGTAGTGAGGCTCTTGATCTGTTAATGACCATGGAAGATTGGTGGAATTTACAGTACCATAGTAATGAGTCATGTTGCAATGAGTTGGATTCCTGAATGTCATAATTTGTTCCTTGTTATTCCTCCCATCTATAATTCTCCACAATCGTGTTAGTTTTTCAACATTTAAGCTAGCATTATATGGATCTTTAACTAAGAGAACAACAAGCACAGCAATCAAACACAAGAGATAATGAACACGGTGTTTTTCCTCAGGGAAACCATAAATGGAGAAAACCTTGCAACTTCCTCAGAGATAGAATCAGCACAAAAGGTAAAACCCCAAAACAGTAAGATGCACTCCCGACCGCAGTAACCTTCTTCTTCTCTAGCCCCAGTGTCTTCTCCTTCCTCAACTATGCGCTACACTTGAGTGTGTATGTGATGTGTGCTAAATAGAGAGTCTAGCTCTCTATTTATACTAATCTCGACATGACTAAAACCCTACTAGGGCCGACCTCTACTAGGAGAGTCTAATAACCCTAGTGCCCCAGAACTATGGGGACTTTAACCCTTAGACAATCGGAGTGTTACCCACAATGAATTGACATGACTTGTTTACATTATTGATTCTCCCAATAGGAACATCGGGGCATGACATGACATGATAACATCTCAGAATAAACATCGGGTTACAATAGATAAGAAATACAAGTGAATACATTCCGAAGTTACAATTACATCAACACTCCCTCTTAACTAGGAAGGTATTCTCTTAACACAATTTTCATCACTGGTCTTCTTCTCTGGATCTTCTCATCATCTTTATCTTCATGAAATCTTCATCTGGATCTGGATCATCACTCGATATGGATCATCATCACTGGATCATACTCGATCTGAAACATCACTAGATCATACTCGATCTGGAACATCACTGGATCATACTCAATCTGGAACATCTCTGGATCATACTCAATCTAGGACATCATTGGATCATACTCGATCTGGAACACCATCATTGGATCTGGATCATCATCACTGGATCTGGATCATCATCACTGGATCTGGATCATCACTGGATCTAGATTATCACTGCTGGATCTGGATCTCTCGGAGTCATCATAACTGCATCTGGATCATAGCTCGATCTGGATCTCCTCTGGTCACCATCATATGTGCTATCTCATGATTCTTCTTGTCATAGGAAGTTCTACAGAGCCAGCCTTCTTTCATGCTGGGTGTATGCCTACCTCCTCGTAGGTCTTTGGTAGCCCTTACATCTGACCTACTCGTCAGAATGGCCAGCACTCACATCTGACCTGCTCATCAGAAAGGCGGTAGCCCTTACATCTGACCTACTCGTTAGAATGGCCAACACTCACATCTGACCTACTCGTCAAAAAGGCGATAGCCCTTACATCTGACCTACTCGTCAGAAAGGCGGTAGCCCTTACATCTGATCATATAGGACCTAATCCTACAGTCACATCAGAATGGCCAGCACTCACATCTGACCTACACGTCAGAAAGGCGGTTTCCCTTACATCTATGTAGGAGCTCATCCTACATCAGAATGGCCAGCACTCACATCTGACCTACTCGTTAGAATGGCAGTAGCCTTTACATCTGACCTACTCATCAGAATGGCCAGCACTCACATCTAACATGGGAGGAACCTAATCCTTTAGCCATGACAGAATGGCACAGCCCTTACATCTAACCTACTCATCAAAATGGCGGTAGCCCTTACATCTGACCTACTCGTCAGAATGGCCATCACTCACATCTGACATGGGAGGAACTTAATCCTTTAGCCATTACAGAATGGCTCAGCCCTTACATCTGTCCTGCTCGTCAGAATGGCTATGGATCTCAGTACTCATATCTGACATGGAAGGAACCAATCCTCTCACCATGGCAGAATGGCTCAGCCCTTACATCTGACCTACTCGTCAGAATGGCTTCTGGACTCGTCACTTCCCCTTAGAAGGGACCTCGATCTGGAGAACACCAAGCTTCTCCCTAAAGTGCTTGAACTTCACTCTAGCTAGTGTCTTCGTCAACACATCAGCTATCTGATCGTCAGTCGCAACATACTGGAGCTTCACTGCTCCCCTATGCACCATATCCCTGATATAGTGATACTTGATCTCGATATGCTTCAACTTGTCATGGAACACTGGATTCTCTGACAACTTCATGCAACTATGGTTGTCACAATGTGTACAAGTAGCATCCATATGGAGATCAAATAAATCAGACAGTAGCCTCCTTAGCCATACTGCCTCACAACTAGCTGAACAGGCTGCGACATACTTTGCTTCAGCTATACTCAGTGCCACACAGGATTGCTTCTTGCTAAACCAAGAGATCACACCTGATATCATACTGAAGCAACACCCTGAAGTGCTCTTCCTATCGATGGCATTGCCTGCCCAATCTGAATTAGCATAACCCTCCAGGTTAATCTTTCGATTCACATCGTACTTGAGCCCATAATCAACTGTACCCCTCAGGTACCTCAGAACATGCTTTGCAGTAATCAAGTGAACATTTCTCAAATCTGTCAAGAACTGGCTCAAGGTGTTCACGGAAAAGAAAACATCTGGTCTCGTGTTCGTCAGGTACATCAAGGACCCAATCATCTGACGATACATCGTAGCATCAACCGAATCTGATGAAGCATCACTCAATAGCTTCAAGTTCGATGCCATAGGTGTGGCCATAGCCTTGCAGTCCATCATCCCAAACCTCTTTAGGATATCTACTGCATACTTCCCTTGTCCAAGAAGGATTCCATCTGCACTCTGCCACACCTCCATACCTAGAAAATAATGCATCATTCCAAAGTCCTTCATCTCGAACTCGGTAGCAAGATTTCTCTTCATATCAGCAATCAACCCATCCATACCTTTCACAAATAGATCATCTACATACAGTAGAAGCATCACTGGGTTGCCATCTTCAACCTTGTAGTAAAGGTTGGAATCTGCTTTACTTTTGGTAAAGCCCAAACTAGATAGAAAGCTGTCAATTCTGCCATACCATGTCCTGGGTGCCTGTTTCAAACCGTACAGGGATTTCTTCAATCTGCACACATGAGACTCCCTATCATGTGTCTTAAAACTGAGTGGTTTTTCTACATACACTTCCTCTTCCACTACACCATTCAAGAAAGTAGTCTTTACATCCATCTAGTGTATCTTCCATTTCATCACTGCAACTAGAGCAAGTACTGATCTGATGGAAGTGTATCTGGCTACAGGTGCAAAGGTTTCTTCATAATCTATTCCTTATTTCTGAGAGAAACCTCGAGCCACAAATCTTGCCTTATATTTTTATATGCTACCGGCTGCAGCATGTTTGATCTTGTAGATCCATTTGGAAGTTACAATTGACTTCCCTTTTGGTCTTGGGACAACATCCCAAACATCATTCTTCATGATCGATTGGTATTCTTTGATCATAGCATCCTTCCATTCTTTCCGTTCTACCGCTTCTTCATAACTAGAAGGTTCTTTATCAATGAAATCACATAGTAATGCTACATACTCGGAGCAAGATCTGGTCCTCTTTCTTTCTCTGTGATTCTCTTCTGGAGCCCCATATCTTTCCGCACCTTGGATAAGTTCTGGTACCCAAGCAGGTTTCCTCTTATGAGGATTCTTCTCCAAAGGTGGATCTACAGGTCTTTGTGGTTCTTCAAATTCTCTATCTTCTTCTTGAGCTTCTTCATTCATGGTTGTATCATGAATTCTTGGTGCTTCTACTTCTTCAGATTCTTCAGCAGGTTTCTTTTTGGATTTGTTTTAAGCTGTGTATTCATCAAATGTCACATCCCTGCTAATGTCAATCTTCTTGAATCTTGGAAAATATATTCTGTAAGCCTTCGAGCTTTCACAGTATCCCACAAATATACCCTTCTTTCCTGAAGGATCTAATTTAGTCCTCTTCTCTTTTGAAATGTGTATGTGCATAGGACAGTCGGATATTCTGAGATGGTTGACTTCTGGTTTCTTTCCAGAGAATACTTCTTCAGGAGTCTTGTTCTCGAGTACTCTATGTGGAGTACAGTTCTATACATACACCATTGTTCTGGCATCTTCCACCCAAAGATGCATAGGAAGGTCTTGATCATGAAGCATTACTTTTGCACCTTCCATGATAGTTCTGTTCTTTCGTTCCACAATCTCATTCTGTTGTGGATTATAAGGAGTAGACAACTCCCTCTTAATCCATGATTCTTTGCATAGCTCTTTGAACTCATTTGAAGTGAATTCTTCACCATTATCTGGTTGAAAGGTCTTGATCTTCTTTTCAGTGTGGTTCTCAACCAAGGCTTTGAATTCCTTGAACTTGATGAATACTTCGTCTTTGTTTTTCATGAAATAAACCCATGTCTTCCTAGAAAAATCATCAATAAAAGAAACATAATATGCATACCCGCTTAGTGAGTTTGATGACATAGGACCACATACATCGGAGTGGATGGTTTCCAAGATTCCTTTTGCTTTGCTTTGGCTGCTTTGAAATGTCTTCTTTCTATTCTTTCCTTTCGCACATCCTTTGCAGACCCCATCATGTTTTGCTTGGATTTCTGGAAGACCTTCAACAAATTTGCTTGCAATAGGTAGTGCTCTATAATGCACATGTGCAAGCCTTCTATGCCAAAGTTCATTTGGCTCTACTGTGTCATGGACCAAGGCTTGTTTTGGATGACCCTTTAGTTTGTACAATCCTCCTTCTTGTTCTCCAATCACCACTGCATCATCAATAGTCTTTCCTTTTGGCCACATGATGACTTGACCATCTATGAATGCAACCCTCATTCCTTTTGCATCTAATGCCGATAAGGAGAGGAGGTTATTCTTGAGTCCTGGCACAAACAATACTTATTTCATTGTCAGAGACTTTCCAGATTCTAGCTTATAAGAAGATTCCCCACTACCTTTTATTGGATATTGGTAGTCATCTCCTAGCTTCACCTTGTGAGGTGATTCATGTTCTGACAGTTTCACAAAGGATTCCTTGAATCATGTCATATGTTTGGAGGCCCCACTGTCTATAAGCCAATCATCACTTCCATGAGTAATGTTACCTATGAGAGCAGAAATCAAACATATTCATCCTCGCTTGAAGAATATTCACTTTCATATCTGGTTCTCTTCTTGGATGGTTCATCATCCTCTGCAGCATGAGCATGATGTCTTCTTTTGCTGCTCCTCTTTGATAGCTTTGGTTTCTTAGGAAAATTATTTGCATAATTTCCTGCTTCATCACATGTATAACATATGACCCTAGACAAATCTTTTCTAGTGTTATCTTTGTGATAGTGCTTACCTCTAGGGTGATGAGATCTTCTTTTGGTTGACTTGGAGTGTACCATGAGAGCTTGATCTTCACTTCCCATATTTTCTTCTCGAGCTGCTATCCATGCTTCTTCTTGAGAACACTCTTCCCATAGTCTTCTAAACCTGACTAACTTTTTTCTAGCACAGATTCCTTAGATGAAAGAGTCACATGACCTAGGAAGGCCATTCAAGACAGTCATCACAATCTCTGCATTTTCCACTTCTTCATCTACTGCTTCTAGTTGTTCCTTGATCTGAGAGACTCTTGTGAAGTAAGACTAGATTTTTTCTGCATTCTGAATCTTCACATTCTTCAGTTGGTTTCTCAAAGTCATCTTCTGGTTTATGTTCTTCCCTTCAAACAATTTGGTTAGGGCATCAAACATAGCTTTAGTTGTCTTGAGAGAGGACACCTGAGGGATAAGGTGATCCTTGATAGAATCAACAATGATCCTCTTTGCCATAACCAACTTCTTCTTATGCAAGGCCTTAGCCTCATCTCCCTTTGGAACTGGAACCTCCTCATGGATGTAGGAGTCTAACTCATTTTCTTCCAGGACCAGGGAGATCCTATACTTCCAAGCTCAGAAGTTATTAGCTCCCTCAAGCTTTTCATCAATCTTGGTATGATGAGACATCTTAACTAAGAAACTCAAATGGAGATACAAAATATTTTAGATCTTACCAGGTCAAGATGTCGGATCTTAATTTTGAGTTGAAATCCTGTAGAGCTGGTTCAGGAGCAAATTAGGGTTTTTCTTTTCCGAAGTTCTGTCCACCCAAATGCTTTGAAATTTATCCCTAACTTTGATTTTGGGGAAGAGATCAATCTAGGCCTGGGCTCACTAAAAAATTCCTCTTCTGTGAAAATCCCTAATTTTCGGCAGCAGTGTTGGGTCCAAAACTGAAAAACCTCAAAATTGGATTCTGCTTCGACAGAAAGATGCGCCCTAAGGAGGAGAGTTATTCCACCTTACTTTTGCTGAAAATATGTGGAGAGAGATCCACAAAGTAGGAAGCCCTAGTTCCCACAGCTGCACAGTGTCTTCTTCTCAGGTTAGCTCTGATACCCTTTTAGTTTTTCAACATTTAAGCTAGCATTATATGGATCTTTAACTGAGAGAACAACAAGCACATCAATCAAACACAAGAGACAATGAACACAGTGTTTTTCGTCGAGGAAACCATAAATGGAGAAAACCCCACAACTTCCTCAGAGATAGAATCGGCACAAAAGGTAAAACCCCAAAACAGTAAGATGCACTCCCGACAGCAGTAATTTTCTTCTTCTCTAGCCCCAGTGTCTTCTCCTTCCTAAACTATGCGCTACACTTTAGTGTGTATGTGATGTGTGCTAAATAGAGAGTCCAACTCTCTATTTATACTAATCCTGACATGACTAAAACCCTACTAGGGCTGACCTCTACTAGGAGAGTCTAATAACCCTAGTGCCCCGGAACTGCGGGGACTTTAACCCTTAGACAATCGAAGGGTTACCCACAATGACTTGACATGACTTGTTTACATTATTGATTCTCTCGATCAAAACATCGGGGCATGACATGACATGACATGATAATATCCTAGAATAAACATCAGGTTACAATAGATAATAAATACAAGTGAATACATTCCGAAGTTACAATTACATCAACAAATCGGTCTATGAAATTATTTCCAATATGCATTGTGTCAAACAAATGAGCTACTTGTAGGTAATCATAGTATGGAAACCAACTGAATTCGCCAAAGTATCATTTCAAACCCTATGGAATCTAACCATGAAAACCTTTGAGAAGCATCAATGAAATATTACTTACTATTAATCAAGGTAAGTATGGAAATCTAAAAATAAATACAAGTGATAAAGAACAAAGTAACTACAAATATTTGCTTACCATGGATCTTCTCAAATTCCTTTTTCCACAGTTGAGGCATCATTCTTCATGGTTTTTTTCCACTCTCGTCCTTCCCATTA
Source organism: Pseudotsuga menziesii (assembly GCA_001517045.1). Classification (NCBI taxonomy): domain Eukaryota; kingdom Viridiplantae; phylum Streptophyta; class Pinopsida; order Pinales; family Pinaceae; genus Pseudotsuga; species Pseudotsuga menziesii. The sequence continues at coordinate 192,193 of LPNX010729775.1, read as the reverse complement.
AAGTCATTATTTTTAGTAATTCGATGCCTATGGTCCTCATGGAGAAAATGCCTAAACTCATCATACACCTCATTTCCTAAACTTCTTGAACATCTATATATTGTACTTGGACCACATACTAGACATGCATATTTTCCCTTTGTTTGAATCCCTGCAAGTTATGGAATAGTGTTAGTATATAAAATTCCATAAATTATAAAAAGAGGTTCAATAATAAATGATGCATAGAGATACATGGGAAAATTACATACCACAAAAATGTGTAAGACCAGGTGCATCGAGAATTGTCCATGTAAGCAGTCCATGGAACTAAGATTGCTTTTGGCCTACATGTTTGGAGATGTAGTACATATTGATGCCAACCCATAATTTTAAATTTGCATCTATAAGAGTCTCAAGATATACATCCATAACTTTGACTTGGGGGCTACCTAGTAGTTATTTGAAAAGTAACATACATAATTAATAAGTCCTTGTACATGCAATGATGAAAAAAATGATTATTTAAAATGTGTTAACATTCTTAAAATTACATACCTAGAACAATCAATGCCAACTTGACGTGATCCATTTTAATTGTCATCCATAGAGGAAGGCTATTTTTAATAAAAAAAGTTGGCCAAACTGAGTAATTGACCCTGATCTCTCCAAATGGATTGACACCATTAGATGCCATTGAAAGTCTAACATTATGTGGTTCTTGTTTAAAAAATGGCCATATTCCCTCAATTTATTTAAATGAATAACCATCTCCAAGCATTCGCATGACACCATCTTCACTTCTTTGTTGTGCATGGTAATCCATAAATTCTGAAATGTTTTTATTCCTAAACAAGCGTTGAAAACGTGGAATTATCAGGACATGCCAAATAACTTAATTTGTGGGGAACCTTATCTAATACCTAATTAGTATGATATCTACTAATTTCACATTGAGGGAACTCACTTTTTTATGCATGTTTTTCATAATATGATCATTAGGAAATGCATAAATTCTGTTATACTCCATTCCTAAATCTTTCATAATGATACATATTTCTCTATATGTCTGGAGTAAAGTATTTGATAGTGGTAGAAGGGTATCACCTAACGATCTAAAATATAATAAATGATAAAATAGTTATTATAACTGGCATGTATACTACAAAATAAATAAATAAACCAAGATTTGCAATTACATATAGATAAATCTTGCATACATTAACAATTGCACCATTCATGTGTTTGAAATACCATTCATTACCTTCAAGTTGACAAGAAACAAAAGAGCAAAGAGAAGACTTGTATTTGAGTCTTTGTATAAGGATTTTTTTGTCTTATCAATAAGAGTTACATCATGAATATTTTCATACATCTCATTCGCAGGTGCATTCTCATCCATGGAAACAAATGTGTCATCGATCAACCTAAATATCTACTTTTGGTTGATATTGGTCTAGGAGTGTTTTATTTCTCCTTTAGTCTATTGAAATATATAACGGTTATTTCTATCATAACAAGCTCTCCTAACTATAATAAAGATAGAGAAATTGCTTACATCTTGTTATAGTTATACTACCTTTCCCTTTGTAAAGTTTTTCCATTGTTTTGGTATCCTTTTCAATTACCAATCAATATTTTCCTAGATTAGTAACCTCCTTAATTGATTATTGCTACTCCAACATCAAAGTAGTTGTGCATTGCCACAAGCCTAGGTAGAAATAAGCCTAGAAGGGAACAAAAATAATTTTAGTTTCATCATGCAATTTTAAGGAAACAATGGTTCTATATATATGGTCTTCCATTATTGCAAGTAAAATATTGGCGTGAAAGTGGATGAGGGTTTGTTCTCTTTCTTGCCATATGGTTAATTTTGCTTGCTTTCTATTGCTCGTATTGGATGTTCATGTATTTCCTCTTCTAAAACATTGCAATGTCTAAGACATTTTATTGAAATGTTGTGACAGGCGCAAGTACTTGGGCTTCTTCCCAAAATTTCTTCTCTTTTCTCTTGTGTTTTCTAATATGGTTCCTAGAATTGAAAAATCTAGCATTCTTAGAAAGACTTGTTGTCTAGATAGAACCATTTGCTTTCACATATTTAGTTCAAACGCCAAAGAAATTAATCGTGCATTAACAAGTTCACAATTGATTTATTTGCAATACTTTCATTATGGACTAAGAAATTTTTTATTTAATGCCCTCATCGTGCTATTGTATTTCTGCTTTACATCGTCAAAAATAAGACAAGGGATTATTAACCATTTATGCTTTTCTCTAGAATCCAAAGACATTGCAGCTCTTCAATCAATACAAACAAATTTGTCTATTGATTTCCTTTCCGAATGAACCATGTGACAAATGTAGCTACATATATTGATCGAATGTCCATATCTAAATCAAAGTCAGCTAAAGATAGTGAACAAGGGTTGTGGGTGACATTTTTTGCATTAAATGGTTTGCTAATGGCTTAATGTCTTAGTCATTGTTTGGTTGTTGACCAAAAAAAACAGTGTAAATACATAATATTGCTAGAGTCTATTGTTCCACAATGCAACACCATCATTTGGCCACTTCGAACCATTGATTCAATACATGGGCATAAACTATATAACAAATGTCCCATTACAAATTCCAAATAGCTTGTGCAATAAAAAATTCCCACGAAATGCAACAAAATGGGAAACAATTGAACGAGCACTTATGCAACAAGGTCTCCACGTTACTAGTCCAATAACTGATGATTGCCATGATTCGTTTTTTGAATCTATTTGTAGGCTACTTTCATTGTTTAATGTGCAAACATTATGCAATTGCTTCATTGCCAGTGATAGCTGTGCAATCAATTGTTGTAACAAACATCTTAATCAAGTAATAATTAGACAAAAGAATCTTGTCTCTAATTGGGAGGGATATATCATAAATCTATCGAAGTTTTATCAACAAGGAAAGATAGAGAGTAGTGACTTTGAAATGCAATGGTTGTGTGATTTATTAGGTGTTAATATATTCGTTTGGGACACTAATAACTATGAAATTCAAAATTGTTTTATTCAACACATATCTCTTCCTAGGATTTGTATTTGACGTGTGTTACTTTAGAGCCAACACATTTTCATTTCCAACCACTATTCTAATGTGGGAATTTGGATATTTCTTCCAATATGTCCTCCACAATTGCAACTTCAGAAGTATCCACCAACCTACTTGGTGAAAACATAGAGTTGGATAAAATTTATGAATCCATTAGGGAAAAACCTGTGAGAAAATTGATAAAGTATTCAACAAAGAAAATACACCAGGAAATAGAAATACAAAAACAAGGAAATTTGTTGTGGCAACAACAACTTGCATATAATAAAGGAGTCAAAGAAATGGACACCTACTTGCAAGCAATTGAAGACACACCAACACATCCATGTTCAATATGTGAGACTTTCCAATTCCAAAAATAAATTCATAGTATCAAAACTCAAACTATGTTGGCAGCTGATGGTTGTAATAAAGATTGTTGGATAAAAATCATCCGACCTGGCGACTAGGTTTGTACAGCTTGTAATCAGTAACTAAGAAATAGACAAATGCCTAAATATGCATCTCCTTTGCAAATTCATCGTCGTGTCAAAATACCTTTTGTCAAAGCTTTAACCCGATTAGAAGAACAATTAGTGTCCCCAAGAATAGCCTTTTCACATATAAAGCAACTTGGATACAAAAAAAACATAGATTGGATTGACTAGGACAATAATTAACATTCCTACATACTTATATAAAATTCAAAATGCATTGCCTCAGAATTTGGAAGATTCAATGACAACTGCAGTGATTTTGAAACACTAACTTGAATACAAAAATGCATACTTGTCTATAAATTCATGGCCAAAGAATATTATGCTTTCCTTGAATGAATTGTGCAAAACTATGCTCTATGAAAATGAAGGCATAGTTATTAATGTTGCTTTGGAAGAGATATTTAAAAAAGGCGTTGAAGAAGAATTCACAAATACTACAACCATAGAAATAAATGAAATCATTAAGGAAGACAAGGAAATAGAACAAGTTTATGAAATGAAAATGCATGGATATGGACAGACTCATGTAATAGATGGTTTGGATAGAAAAATTTTGCAAATTGCACCTTAAGAAGCATTTAAACCACTAGGCATCTTCCAAGACAAGTTCTTTAAAGAATTAAATTTCCTTACATTGTTCTATGGTTCTAGTCGCCTTAAGGACATCCCAAATAGATTCTTATATCAACAGATAACATGTTGGGAGATTACACACATGTCTACTGACTTTGAATAACACAGTACAAATATTTTCTTTAAAATCGTGCAAGTTCTCATTAAACAAGTTTCGAGCACTGCTTAGATATCGATTTGCAAATGAGAATTAAAATGAAAGAAATTGTTGGCAAAAGATGTTGTTAATGCTCAAATCTCACACACATGCGACATTTTTACAATTACCATAGTAAGGAGTCATCAACATATAGCATGCAACCAACCAAATACATCCTCATCAATATCCAAGAAGCAGCACCAGTCCAGAAATGCCAAAGAAAAGTCAAAAGACAAGGTTGCGCATCCAAACCTCTGTTTACTATGCGACACTGCACATATTACAAGTTCTATTCCCATGCTAAACCTGTGCGGATTTACCTTCGATATCCACGCAACTGTAAAAATAGTGGGATCTCAACCACAAGTCGTGCATTAAAGGCTCATGAAGGCCCTCACCAATACAAATTTGAACTAAATTGTTGGCACCCGAGTGAGTATAAACCATATATCATAGTTTCTTAACAAATTGACTAACGAGTAGTTCTATTCAGCCAAGCCACAAAGATGCAAAAGGTCGATATGATTAGGCCCATAGTTACCAAGTTTGAATACAAATTCAAATTTAGTACGATTCAGAAATAATTTGAGTTAAAACTTTTCTATTCGACAAAAATTCATAAATATATTAAGACAAAATTAAAATATATATATAATTACTAAGCAATTGATAATACGTTATTTTCATTTAATTCAAAAAACTGAAAATATTTCTTCAATGCAAATGAAAACCTCAAATCCATTAACATGGCATACTAAACAACATACCTACAAACATGTCCTTACAAAAGGCCAGGGAATCTAGGTTGAAATAATGAAGTGGGCCACCAAAACAAGTTGAAAGGCCACTTTAACCTCATAACAATAAAAATGAAACTATGATCGCCTTCAAAGGATGCTCATCTCTCTATTTTAAAAGCGCAAACCGTAAATCTTTATTGTTGTTGTTGGGATTATAAATCACGCAACTTCGAGGGAAGCAGTCTAAGGGCTAAGGGCCACAGAAGTTAGAAATCAGCCTTGATTCCCTCATACCCACCGAATAATTCTTAATTAAAAAAATCAACGATTCGCTATCATGGTTTTCAAAATTATACGTTCGTGAACCGAATTATGCCAAATAATTCGCTAAATGAATCGAATCGACCAATTTCCATACCAAATGGCCATGTAAGGCCGAATTAGTACTATACCGTTGACAACAGGTATGGTAGGTCTACAAATTTTAAAAGGTATTAGAACTTTTTGTTCTCATTAAAAACAAAAAAGTAAATGCATCATATTACTCTTCAATAAATCCTTTTATTGTCAAATTTCTCTATTATATTTCTCTTAATAGTTTCAAATTTCTAGTTTCAAAAATTAAGTGGCTTAGCCACTACATTTGCTAAATTTGTTCGATCTGATTGGTTTTTTTTTTAAATGTGGTTCACCATTTGTTAGAGGGCTACTCCACGGAAAATTCCAATACCTGATATTCAAACTGAATCAAGGTATGGTCAGCTCATCGTTCACAACATTTATTACAAAGGGCTCCACAAGAGCATCATGTCACATACAAGAGTAGAACCTGGGTGGGGAGGGTAACATTCATTCCTCCCAACCACCCAAGATACATCTCGATCTGATTGTTAATCACATACATGTGTCTTCCAAAATAGTTTTGTTTTTAATAGATCTAGCTCAATTTAATTGCTATTAGAGGTGGCACGTCTATTAAAGAAAGTATGACAATTTCCTAAATGCCCCTTGCATTGTGAGTTTCACAATCTTCTTTAACACTAAAATATTGTTGCCACTAAATAGTCTACATACTATAGATCTACATTTTACACACGGCAAATACACATTGACCTTAACCAATAAATGTACAAAACAAATAGATCCAATTAACGACAATATAACAACAAGAATGCTTTGATCTATAGAAAGCACCAACAACATTAATGGTGTGAATCGAATATTGTATTGTTAACACCATTATCATTACACCAAATGCTACAATGTTGAGTGGGGAAAACTACCACATCCATTATAGACTATTGTCAAAATGTATATTAATACATATTTTTTGTGTGGAGTGCTCAGTCAAGACCCACATTCCTCTCCAGTCACTGTGTTCAAGCTCTACTACCACAATTCACTCATTTGTAAACTTCTCAACTCTTCTTCAGTGTCCTCCTGCTTCTCAAATTTGGAAGAATAAGCCATGGAGGCCTTCTTCTTCAAACAAAAGTTCTTTATCTGCTTGTTCATTTGAGTTCTTTTTATCTATCAATTTCTCATAGTTTTCACAATGTCATTATATAATGAATGTCCAATACATAAGTGTATGTTTTAAACATGTGGAGTGAAACAATTCATATAGATTCTTAAGAAAAATCGAAATTAAGCAATGGCACACACACACAAAAACACAGTACTCATAAATTTATTGCAAGATGCTATCAAGATCTAGAGTCTGAAAGAGAAGAATAAAATCAAGAAGTTAAACATCATATTTGTAAAAGGATATTTCTTTAATGCATTAGCCATCTTTCTCCAAGAGAGTACATGAGTTAATGTTTGATCAATGAGTCACATGCCTTCATATATAGGAAACCTAGCTTAGAATTAATTGCATGCACAAGTTTAATGTGTGCATAACCCAAGTGAAACTTAACTTAGAGCTCATTTACCCTTATACAAAAGCAATCAACTAAGTGAGCTCAACTATTGTATGTCCATGAAAGTGATAAATCTAATGTAAGTATACTAAAGCAAACAAATAGTGTGACAAGAATAACAAGTGTGTTATATGCATGCACAACATGCACCAACACCATCCCTTAAGCGTAACTTGGAGCAAAAAAAATGTAATCTTATTCAATAGTTCAAAAAATGAACAAGGTTTGTACATATATGCAATTTGAATTGATAAATAAGGAAATTCAAATTGTTCTCTGATGCATGAAGACATCATTGGCATTAAGTTACATCTTATATGCTCTAGTTAGCCATGCAAAATATGAAAGATGAGTTAACTTTCTCTTAACTAACCCTGGAAGACAAGTAGAGGTTCAGTTACCCATAATTAGGGATTAAATACATGCATAACTCATGCGTGAGAGAAATATTCTCATAATAGTAAAGGATCATGATAGCTTTCCTTAATTTGTGGAGTAAACTTCCTTAAATCACTCTAGGAATTCAAGCATGCAAGGTAGGACCCTAAAATTAGGGAAACAACTCCTAGTTTCATGGAAGGCACCCTTGCAAATAGGCCTAAATTCATGGAATGCACCATCATAAGCATGAAATAACATATAACTCGTATGAATCTAAGGATGGAGCACTCAAATAGCTCGCTTGGTCAATTTGAGTCAAAATTGGGCCATTAGTATCATGAGACTAAGCTATAAATCACCTAGATGAGAGATTAATGCTAAGGAGTGGGTAAAATTGTCTAACATGGTGGAACTAATGCATAAAAGAATGGGTCCTAACCAAAGTGATTTCATATTAGGTACCCATGTACAAAAAAGAAATCCTCATGAAGTAATAATATTACAAGATTACCTGAGGGAATCGATAGTCTCAGCAGTTTGAGGATTTTGGATCTGAGTCATTCATTGAATTGATAAGAAATCTTAGGGCATCGCAGGAAAATATAGCAACCTCTGAATACTGGGAAAGGATTCGTTGTCTCCCTCAGCACGTTCAAATTCACACGCACTCTAGTGCGCAAACTGCATCCCTAGATTGCATCTTTTAGAGGTCACCGGTATCCATTCTTGACCATTTGATCAAATGTCCAGAGATTATGAGATTATGCTCCAAGAGGGTTAACAGAACTTGCTCCAAGAATTCCTTTTTGTATTTTCATTGTCAAATATTGTAGAAAAAGAGCCCTAAATTTGCTGGATTAATGAAGAGCCATGCATGCTCAATTGAATTATTCAACATCTCTTTCAAGCAGATCACTACCTTTTTGAAATGAACATAATACACACTAAAGATTTGATTCATTGGTCGTTGATCTATAATCTCGAATTGAAGAATTAAGAGACCTCCGCCAATAGTAGGATCTAGTTCTGTCAATATAATTGTACACATATAAATACAACATGAATATATATAAACACGATCTTATTTTAATTTTAACTACGATTATCTCAATTATGAATATACACACAGTCTTATTTTAATTTTATTTTAATTATAACTACTTTATCTCCATCATCTAATTATTTAAGGAAATTTAATTATTGTACCCAGAGGTGCTTTACACTTTAGTATGAGAGAGATCTTGTAAAGTTTGTCCATATTATGTTGTAACTTTTATTACTAACATAATAATAATAAATAATAAATTGAATTATAAAGCACCGTTAGTAATTTTTGTTACTAACAAAATATTAAAAAATAAAAAGCTGAATTATCCGCAAAAAAAAATGTTGGCCTTGCACATGGTTTTAAAACCATTTACAAGGCCCTCCTAAACCATGTAGGTTTGTTTAAGAAGCCTTGCAAATGGTTTTAACCTCCTAAACAATCCATGGCTTTATTGTACATGGTTTAGGACGGCCTTACAAATGGTTTTAAGACCACGTACAAGGCCTCCTAAACAACCCATGGTTTTAGGAGGGTCTTGCACATGGTTTTAAAACCATATATGGGGAGATGTTGTAATGTTCCTTCGTAACAAAATAAAAAATAATAAAAAATATTATGTCGGTCATAAATAATATTGAATACTAATAATAAAAATATTATATGTCCACCTTAAATAAATAAAAAAGATGTGTCTTTTGGTTTGAATCAAATCAATGGCTATATATAGGACCTAAGTTGCTAGGGTACCCGTACTCGGGGGTAGGATACACGTACCGGGTACTTGGGTACTCGTAGGGTACGTCTCCTGTCATACCCTGTCGTACCCCATATTGGGTCCACATACCCGAGACTCCGTTATAAAAAAAGGGTACTTATAGGCGAAATGGTATGACGTACCTCATGTTTGGGTACTTCATACCCCATGTTTGGGTACTCCGGGGGTACGGCCGACTCCAAATCTAGTAGATTGATTTTACATTGATTTACAATGAATGTTTTTATGGTTTTGTGTTCAGCACTCATGGAACATAATTTGACTTCCAAATGTGTACATAAAAAATATACATATGTATTTAATATTGAGAAATACAATCACATCAACGCAAGAATATATTTGGCAATTTTCCAATTTTTATTGCCTGTAATAGCAGTACAAATAGGTGTTTAAAATAAGATTTCAAGTGTACATTCATGTTTGAGTTTGATTCTCTGTTAGAGCTGCGTGGTACAATGATTTATCAAATTTTATATAACTTCCATTCTTTTAATTGATATCTACTGAGTCTATGATTTATCAAAATTGATGTTTCAAATTTTCAATCTGAATCTTCACTATTCAAATAATCATCGAATTTATAATTATGAATCATGATTCATAATTTATGAATAAATCTATATGCATGTATGATGTGACTATGACATATATATATATATATATATATATATATATATATATATATACATAATACCCCCGACGTACCCAAGTACCATTTTTCAAAAAGTGGCGTCCCCGTACCCGTACCCAAGTTTCCTGGTAACTTAGTATAGGACACACCAAAGCTGATATATGTGCCCGTACTCGTACCCATATCCATCTTATTGTCTGTTGGTATATGTGCCCAAGCACTAGATCCATAAACCCAAAAAAAATCAATTTCTCGTTTCTTACCGGTCCAAGACTTGAAAGGGGGAACTCCCTTAAAAACAAATTGAGGAAATTTGTTGTTCGCTTCATTACCATGGTTCAAAAGTGCATTCAATTTACTTTTAGGGATGGAATATGGAAAATTATATAACCTATATTTATGACCTGCTATCTTGACATCAACTTGTGACTTGTCAAAAATATTTGAGATCACCAAGACTTCAAAGTGAATATCGCTTGCTTTCTAGAAATTAAATGAGTGATAAGGTATATGGATAGAAATTATGTGGACAAAAAGGTTACATGCAACACATTTTGAAAACACCCACTATCCAAATCAATCCTAATTGTCCCACGTACTTGAACAAGTGTCTCATCTCCCATTTGAATGGGAGGACTAGTGCAAGACTCCAAAGAAATGAAGGAATGTCCTAAGGCTTCCATGTGATTAGAGGTACTTGAATCAAGAATATATGTTTTTTATTATGATGTAACAACCACCAATCATGACCTTCTATTCGTTCTCCTCGATCATCAAGAGACTCATCAACAACCTTTTTTTTCTAGCATTTTTCAACACTGCTAGATTGTTTTGTTGAAGAGTTTATGCCATCTGATACATAGTATTCCTTATGCATGTATTCTCAATATCATATCATCTATTATATTATCTTCACTTTAATATTTCCTTCTTGTTCTCACCCCTAGGGTTGGATCTTTCCCAATTGGATTTAGGATTTGGACTATTTTTCCAATTGGGTTTTATTGCCTATCTTGGTGCTTGTATTAGCTCCCCCATTTGTTGCAAGTGTGTGGACCTTTCAGGGATTGAGGGAACCCATGTGAATGAGATTATCCTATTCTTGTGTGAATGTGACAATAAAATCATCTAGCTTTGCCATCTTCCATGTGCTTCCAATAGCTAGTTTTGCAGCATAAAAGGAAGGTATGAACACTAAGTATTGTGGACCCAGTTTTGAGAGAATAGATAGTATAAGTTGTTATTTTTTCTTCATAATCCCACAAAACTTGATATTCGATACTAAGGATTTAAACTGAGTGAAAAATATGTGAATGGTGTCGAATTTTCCTTGACTCAAATAGATGAGCTCATTCTCCAATTGTTGCCCATGTACCATATTCTTCTTCCAAAACAGACATTATATCTCGGTCCATATGTCATTTGGTTTTGTAGAAAATTCAGCATGAAACTGGAGATATCGAGAGATTGAAATGCACAACAACCCATGGGAATTATCCATCTTGTTAAAATACTTACATTTCTCCACTACAAAATTTGGTTCAAGCTATCTTCCCATAGTAACCCTATAAAGAACCTCGTCCATTAAGATGTGTTTGGTCTCATAATTACATTCAAAGTAATTGAATGGAGTAAGAATCACACATTGGATTTTATCCATCTAATCTATTGTGGATGCTCTTGATGTGTCTTTTCCCTACAAAATTAAGTATGTTAATATTATATTCCATCTAGCTATGATATCGTGCGAAAGAGATAGCACTCATATGGCTTTAATACCATGTGAGATTCTATAAATATCTAGAGTCTAAAAGAGAATAATCAAATCAAGAAGCGAAACACCAAACTTGTAAAAGGGTATTTCTCTATTACATTAATGAACTTGCTCCAAGAGAGTACATGAGTGAATATCTAATCAATGAGGCACGAACCTTCATATATAGGAAACATAACTTAGGCTTAATTACTTGCACAAGCTTAATGCATGCATAACCCAACTTAGATATCATTTACGCTTAATAGAAAAGTAATCAATTGAGTGAGCTTAACTATTGTATGTGAATGACAGTGCTAAACTAACTTAAGTAGACTAAAGTAAACAACTAGCATGCCAAGAATAGCAAGTGCACTATATGCAAGCACAACATGCACCAACATTTACCCTAGACCCCCCCCCCTCGCTCTGAGCCCAACACATACAAAAATGACTTCCTCATAAGGGATTAGAGGGCGATGCAACTCACATGCAAAGAATAAAGTACATTCCCATCATTCTCCTACTTGTTTTCTTTTTATAATAGTGGGCCATGTATTGATAGGGTCACAAGTTCACAACAATAATTCCCATAGATCATATACACCAAAAGAACTTCCTGGTACTAATAAACTTTATCAATGATTTTGTAACATTCTCTCAGGTGTCAACCTTCTCCAACAACACATTCTTGTCTTCAACCATATATCGCACAAAGTGGTAATGCACATCAACATTATTCATTTTAGAATGATAACATCAACTCTTATTTTGGGAACATCTTCAACCTTTCTAAAAACAACATTTTTGTTATAAAAACAACATTGCAGAATAGAACAATAAACATGATTAAATATTGAACACATAAACACATTACAAGAGAGACACCAATATAACGTGGTTCACCCAAGATGGGCTACGTCCACGCAGAAATTGTTAGCGCTTTATTATTATACCATCCAACAAAATGAATGGATACAACCTGTAGCAAACTCGTTGCACTTCCTCTTCACTCTCTCAGGGTCTCTCTCACACAATCACAGAGATCATTTTACAATGCTACAATACAATACACAACCATATTACAATGCTTTCCTTTTATGGGGGAATTACCATGGGAAAAAACCATGGGTCACCCAATACAATGGGACCGTAAACTATTGTCCAACAAGCATCCCAAAAAAATTGTTTTGGGGGCTTCACCCCCGAACCACTATCGGGGGGAGGGAGGAGGGGGGGATGGTACCCCTTGGACCCCTATGTGGGGACGATGTCCCCCCGCACCCCCCCTATTGGGACGAGTGTACAATAAACTCGGGTACAAACATGGCTGAACAATAACATCTCTGAACCAGGAAGATAAAGCTTCACAACCAACACATTTTGACTATAAATAGTTTTCTTATTTACTAAATTACAAAGTTACTCCAATAAATATATGTTTTTCAACTTTATTATTCAACTTACACATTTTTCCTTTGGAACAAGTACATATGAATCACACCCCAAAATTTTTAGATGTTTAAGAGAGGGTTTCTTACTAGTCCATACCTCATGTAGAGTTTTGTCAACCAATGTTTATGTGGGTGATAAATTTACCAAGTAACATGCAACATCCACTACCTCTACCCATAATTATTTTCCTGGCATGACACCATTGAACATACTCCTTTCCTTTTCCATCAACATCATAATCATTATTTCTAAAACACCATTCTATTGAGGTGTGTATGGAGTAGTCTTTCACCTTGCTATTATGCACTTCTTATATATATTCTCGAATTCATTCCCATAGAAGTCCGCCACTATCTATCCTCAACACCTTTATTTTATTCTCCATTTAATTCTCTACAAGAGCCTTAAACTCTTTGAATTTATCAAATACCTCGAAAAAATTTCAAAATAAATAAATCCATGTGTTCCTTGAGAAATCACTTATAAATGAAACATAATACACATATTTACCTAATGATGGAACATCCATAGGTCCAAGCATATTTAAGATCCCCTTTGCTCTTGTAGCACCAGATGCAAATATTACCCAATTATGTTTACCATATATGCAATGTTAACAAAAATATAAATCTAGTGTGCAATCAAAAATACCTTCAACCATATATTTACCATGTAATGATTGAGTTCCCTTATTTCCAATATGTCCCAATATTTGATTCCATAGCATTGTCTTTACTCTAGAGATAGTATTGGTTCTACCTTTTGTATTTCTACCCTTATGAACAACAAAACCAGTACACCCATTGGTGATAGTGCTTCCCAACAACTTGTGCAAAGTTTCATTTCAAACCCCCCTCAACAATACCATTGATCCTCAAACCATTTTGCATGTTTATTTTTCAAACGCAATTTATATTCCCACATCACTCATATTACTAATGGATATCAAGTATCTAGCCAACTATGGAATGTGAAAAAACCCAGAGAGAGTATTAGTCCTTCTATCCTTTACTTTTCATCATATAATTATGGTTTTCAAGTCATCTCCTAAGAAAACATCACCTCCATTATACTTCTCTTATTCACATAACCACTCATGTGAAGAGTCATATGAAAAGAAGCATCTAACTCAAACAACCATACATCATGATTTGAATGGGTACTTGTAGAATCAAGGAACACACCCCCTCCTTCTAAGTATGTATTTACCTCTGTGGAATCATCAAATCTCTTCCCTTTATCAACATTTTTAGACTCACAATCCTTCTTATAATTCCCATCTTTACCACACTTCCAATGTTTCCCCAAATATTTTCCTACAGATTTAGGTCTACCTTGAGATATAGATCTCCCCCCTGAAGACTTGTTTTTATTTATGTCTTGTGGAGGACCTCTCACAAATAAGTCATATGTGCTCTAATTATCCATGGTTTCATCCCATTTCCTCTAATAACAAGGATTCCACTATATTCTAAAGCTTTAATGTAGCTTGAGTAGAACTACCAATTGCTACAATCAAATTAACCCAATAGTCTTACAAAGAACATAAAAGGTAATACACTTGTCTTATTGCTCTATCTTAATATAAACAAAGACAATTTGACTCACCGGCGTATTAAATACATTTGAATGATCCGTCACCAAGTCGATGTTATTCATCCTAAGATAATACAACTTCTTTCAAAGAAACAACTTGTTTACCAGGGACTTTGACTAATGCAAACTCCCTACCTTATCCCACAATGTCTTTTTGTTATATTCTCTAGCAACATTTGACAATATTGAATTTGATAGGAAAATTCAAATCATACTTATCACCTCTTTTTCTAGCTTCTCCTGGTCTTCTTTCACCATACGAGTAGGTTGTGTACCTACATTCACATAAACCCGTTGTTCTCGATCTACAAAAAGATATTCCATATTGAGCTTCCATAGCTCAAAGATATAATAGTTGAATTTATTAATCATGATTCTAGAACTAATCACCATTCTCTTTGAACAAAGCAATCACCACCACAAAGCTCCCACTAAAGCTAGGTTTATCACAGACCAAAGATAAACTTGTTCTATCATTGATGAACCCTTAGCAAGAAAAGGAGTCCCCCCAAAACCAAAACTGCAATGCATATAGATTCTCAAGAAAAACATAAATTAGACAATGGCACACACACAGTACATAGAGATTCAACCTGGAAACCATTAACCGAGAAAACCAACAAAACTTACAGGTACATCTCTCTCTTTCCCATTGTATTTTCTTAACAATTCCTAATACAATATTTAGGTATTTCGCAACAATCAAAACCTATATTAGATTACAACCCCAATCCATTAATCAAGATTAAATCACATTAGGAAGAGATTGGAGGGTGGCACAATCCACATGCAAAGAAACCAATGCAACAACAAGAGCCGCGAGGTGGCAATGTCCCCGTAGTTACTACCAATTGTTGCTATAAAAAAGACTTCATAAAAATATGATACTTTTTACCACAAAATTGTAATAGAAAATAAAATTCGTTTACTACAAAATCACCTAGCTATCAAATTGATTTCATTACTTAGTCATAGATTTCTCAATGTTTTGTCGAAACAAATATAGTGAAATCTTGTAACTGCACTTCGGCTACTTTGTTGCATTCTGTGCAAACTACCGGAGCGTTGCGAGATAATATTGTGTTTGATTCAACATGCAAATTAAAAATACTATCTTCTTGACTATATAGAATTTTAGCTAGCTTTTCTTTAAGTTTTATAAAAATATTTATTTATTTATTTAAAAAAAAATTAAATTGCAAACTTAAACTCCATCAAATATACCCTAGTCTTGGTTATCTTCATTAACATTTAAATTGAGTAAAAGACAAATTATGTTTCACTATCATTTTTATTAATAATTTGTTTATCATTCTCATACCATGAAATTCCTCAAGAGATAAATATAGGTTATAAACATAAATGTAAATTTCATCTTTATATATAAAATATAGGTTATATATTATAATATTTAAATTTAGATTATAAAATATATATAAATTTTCTATTGCGTTTTATAAAAATAAAAAGCTTTGGATTTAATTTTATTGGTAACATTCATAATACTCCTTATATATTATAGTTAGTTTTTTAAAACAAATGTTATCTATTGACTACAATAATGTACTCAATTTGTATAATTATACCTATTAAAATATTAAATCTAAACTTATTAATTTATTCGATTTGTTGAACTGATAAACAATATATATTAAAATATTAATTCCAACTTAAACTTAACATTGTGTCTTTAAAATAGAACATAGTTATTTTAAATAAGGTATACAACTCTCAACTTATATTAATCAAAATATACAAAATATATTTTTTTATTAAAATAAACATATTTTTATTTTTGAAAAAATCTTACTAAATCATTATGTATAGCATGAGTGGGCCTAATGGTTAAGATCANGGTAGTGTATGTACACCTCTGTAGACTTTAGCAGTTAAATCGTTGCGCAGAGGGGGGTCCCTTGTCCCACAAACAAGGGGGTCTCATACACCAATTTGGTGTGTCGCTTGGCGGTGACCTTAAAAATAGATTATTATTTATTATTAAAAAGAAAAATATTTTTATTTTAAAAAGAAATCACATAATAGGCCATTGTTTGTGGCGTCTGCTTGTTGTTGTTTACTTTAACCATTGCTACAAGAAATACACATGCATAATAGTGACTAGAGCATAATCAATGTTCTTTTTTCTTGAGCGTTAGAAAAAAATGTTTCAAAGTGATCCTTGCAAATATAAATATATTAACTTATTAAAACCAAAAAGACAATCAAAAGAAGTGTAGTTCCACAACAACAACAACAAAAACATAAAAATAAAATAGTTCAGTAATTAAGAAAGATAAACAATTTAGAGGTTAAAAAGAAATAACCAACATCTAGATAAAACCCAGTCAGACATACTCCCTCCATGTCACAGAGCTACCATTGATCCACAACACAGCTCTTAATTATATTGATAAATCCCTACTACGAACTCGTGAATTTCAAATAGTCTCCATCTTTCACACTGATGGATTTGGCAAAATAAATAAATAAAAGTGACTTCTTTAACCCAGTGGAGCCACACCCCTTATATTTGAAAGAAATAGTCTCCATCCTTCACATTAATTGACGAAAAACAAGGCGCTATAGAGCTTCCCACCATTTGACCATTGGGTTGGCTAACTGCAGTGTGAGTGACATCATCCTGCCACCGGGGGGTGGGCAACTATCCTCGAGACAAACGTCATGCCTGCAACCTTGTCTGCACCAATAACGCTTTATAAAAATAGATTTTATAAAATTACGTTTAATAAAAAATTAATTTAAAAAAAAATAACTATATAAAAACATAAAAATATTTATCTGTACAATAAAAATAATCTCTCTAAATAAAAACTATATATCCCTTACATAAACATAATAATCATGTGTTTTATTAAATATTTTGAAGCTCCCAACCAAAATCGAGTCCTATCATAAATTTCCTATATTGATAACACAAAAAGTAGTGACAATCAACATGTTACAACTAGTACTCTTCACTCTACACTCTATTTAATTTGAGATGATAGTTTTATTAAAATTACATCTCTTAATGTGTGTCACATAACATTATGGCCATGAACGTGAATGCTTTTTGGTAAAGCATGGAAAAACATTACAGTTGTTCCATGCGTTGTTCTATCTTGGTAGAAGGAATACATCTCTATGTCCGTTCCAACATCCTATACTATTTCCTGCTATTACAGAAAGATTTTGCTTTTCTTTTTCTTTTCATATAGAAATATGTTAAAGATAGACTGAAAACATTTACACTATAACAACCATGAAGCTATAACAAGTACCGGGTGTATTATGGTTTTTTTAGGTTTGAGATTTTTCTTATACAATTCATGTTATGTTGTTTTTTTCTTCATATCAATGGGGTTCTTTGTTTTCCATATCCCTAGGTATATTGTTTTTTTTTAATTAGGAGAATCGGCAACTGGAGCTTAGGCTGGTACTCACGTGACACAGGGTCCAGGGATCCATTCCCGCTACCACTATACCCCTAGGTGCCCCACAATAGCCCTCAAACATGGAACACAGGTAAGCTCGGGTGTAATTTAAACTCGCGACCTCCTTTACAACATATAACTTCATATCAAATGGATCGCCAATAAACCATAGTCATACAAACATCCCTAAATACATTGTTATATATAAGTTGTTTTGAAATTTATTATTTATTACATGTTATTCTTCCATGTCACTATGCATCCATGAATAAAATTCATGGTAGTTCCCTTTATTCATAACTTAATCTACCATCTCAATATGATATGATGTGAGAGAACTAGAGGAATTGTGCTTGCAAATCATTGAAGACTTAAAAAAAAATTTATTTTCTTTGTAGGTTGTTCTTGAAAGCCAAAACTTCAAGCCTTTCATTTTATCTTTGTTGCTTATGTTGGTGATTAGGATGTCAATTGCTACTTGAAAGCTTGAAACGTTAGCACTACAAGGAAACCTTTGATAATAGTGAAAACATTACTTAAAACATCACAATCAATACATATATTTATGAATTTTAAAATTTATAAATTTCACTAATGTCAAATAAATTGGATATATGCAAGTTCGCAAGTAAAAACTCGAAAAATCATAGCCATAATCAATAAAGACTATTTTGTTCCGTTGATTAGAAAAATCATTTATATGATTTTATTAGATTTTGTAGTAGAATAAAGTATAAAGGTTAAAAATTCTCAAATATAAAATTTTAAGAATTTATAATTTTCTTAAATTGTAAAAACTTTAATAACTTTTAAATTTTCAACCATAAAATGTTGGTCAATGTTTGTATTAAAATATTTAATATTTTGATAATTTTATATAGTTTTTAGATAATTTTGGCTATTTTAATAGTAAAAAAATTATCCCACGGAATTTCGGCAAATTAATTTAGAAAAAAATGGAAATTGGTGAATCTATTTTTGGAAAAAATGTCAAAATTTAGCCCATGGGTTAAATTTCGCCCATAAAATTTTCCCTCAATTCATTAGAAGAAATTTGGGTGAAATATATGTTTCTTAACCCTAAAGTAGAAAACCTTGTCTTCACATATTAGCCAAGCAAAATGCTTTAAAATTCAAACAAGGTGCAGGCAAAAAAAGTGGAGAGAGAAAACAAAAACTACTTTTTTGGATCATTTTTTCAACTTATCTCCTTGTAGGTTTACTCAAATTTCTAGCAGGAGGAATTGTTGAATGCGAAATTAAAGTTTGCATCCAATGAGAACCCATATCGCATACTTTTAACAACATCCACGCCACAAAAAAATGAAAATACATTTTTAAAAAAATGTATCTTCTCTCATTGGAAACACATTTTTTCTATGTATAATCAAATTTTTTTATGTGGATGTTCTTAAAAGTAGTAAGAGTACTCGTTGGATGTAGAATTTAATTTTGCATCCAACAAGGGGTCCTGGTTTGAATTTTAGTAAACATACAAGAAGAAACGTTGAAAATATGAGAAAAAAAAAGTAGTTTTTTACTCTCACTCTTTACTATTATTTTATTATTTTCCTTAAGAGACTCATTTTTAATTCAAATTTTCTCAAATGATAATTTTTATGGTTACCCTATATCATCATTTATTCCCTTTCTCTACCATCAATTGAAACATAAAGAATTTTACTATTAAAAAACCTCAATCAACACTTTACGAGTACAATATATGGTAAAAATATTTACCCCAAAGTTTATGCTTTACCAATAGTGGCTCTTTATATCTATAAATCCAAGTTGTCAACTTAAGCTTCTGAAAGGAGAGCATATCAAAAGGATTGTGTGCACCCACTTTACTTTTAAAACTCCTCTTGAATGCATTTTATAAACACCCACATCCATAAAATTTCATTGTTTATAAATCATTTAAATTTAATTGGTTCTAAATCATTTACCAAAACTAGAATTCCCAAATCTTTTCTACATAGGAAATATTTTCAATATCAAAAAGTCAACAACCTACAAGGGAACAAATTTTATTCCATAATCATAACCTACTATTTTCTCTCTTACTATTGTTGAAAGAGCTTCTTTCAAAGGAAGTCCAAGGAAATTGCCAACCAAATGTGGCATTTGTTCACTCCTCTCTTATCACAAGTGTTAGGCATGAATTCCAAAGTCTACATAAGTTTGTGAGACGCAAAGACACTTCAAATTATTCATGGATATGTTCTTGTATAAGTTTTAACAAAGATAAACTTATCCAATGATTAATTTTATCACTTTAAATTACTCATGGATATGTTCTTGTATAAGTTTTAATAATGATAAACTTATACAATGATTAATTTTATCAGGCTACAAATTAACTATATGGTATTTATTTATTAAACAAGAAATAAACTTACTAATTCCACATATAAAGGCATTTTTCTTGAGGTTATCATTACATGTTTTGTCTTGGCTTGATAGGACTCAGTTGCTTGTCAGTTAGGAATTCCATCTTGGCATCCATTCATCCGGATTTATGCAGGAACGCAATATAATACACAAATAACCATAGAAACAAATATGCAGTGGAAATAACACTTCATTTCATTAATCAATAACTGAAACTTGTTTACATACAGAATGGAAATAAACTAGCTAGAGTGCTGGTAGCTTATCTCTGAGAAGAGATGTGGAGGCTACATGCCTCTGAACTCTGTGTTACAATGAGGCTCGAAGGCCTATATATTATTGAGAAACAATGGAAACCCTACACATCCAAAAACCTAACCCTAGGAGGTGAAACGCCTTAATGTGGGCCTCGTTGGGTAACTTGGTACATCAATTTCTCGGGGTCGTAACTTTAGCATACTACCTCCGTTTGATGCGCATGATACATTATTAGAAAGATCTGTTTAAGGACTACATCCATAAATGACAAATATCAAGTCCGAAACAGACTCATATTTGTCAAACCATTCGATGCCGAAAAAACGTCGTTTAGGGCCTCAAAACGGCTTCGAAAGTTTAGGACCCGAAAACTGCCAAAAATAGTAAATTGTGCTACAATTTAGGAAACTGGAAAACTGAAAGAAAAAATGGTGGGGGTCCAAGAGGAATAGGTGGGTGACCACCAATATCCTCCTAGATCATTCCTCCCCCCTTAGGAAGCAATGGTCGCCATTGCGTTGAGTTCCTCCATGAGATGAGGAAACTTCATTTGAACTTGGCCCTTAGTGAGCCACTTTCCCTGGTGAAGGAGTTGACCTGCTTTGACAACTCGATATAGCTAGATATTCTGCTGGCGGGTGTTCTTGATCTGTGTGTCCATAATTTGATCAGTTGTGGCTTGTTCCATGCATTCGGGGTTTAACTCTGTTGGTGTGAGTTGTTCTACCACGTCTGATGTGTCTAGTAGAGGTGGAAAGTAGGGTCGAAGGCGATCCACATTGAACACTAGGTGCAGACCAAGGAATGGTGGAATACTGAGCTTGAAGGCATTGTCCCCGACATCCTTGGTGATGGTGTAGGGCCCATATCGGAGCGGGCAAAGCTTGCGGTGGGGTCTAGCGAGGCGCTCCTTCTACAAATGTAGCCACACTTTGTCGCCCACCTGGAATTTGTGTTGCATCCGATGCTAATCATGTCGCTGCTTGTACTTAGCATTGGATTTGTCCAATATGTCATGAACCTGTTGGCGAATGCGCTGAATGCGCTCAATGAAGTTGTTTGCCTTGGAATCTTCAGACTAGTATGAGGTGAATCAGCCTGAGTAGCTGCAAATGGCATGGCTACGTCAATGGGACATAGTGGCTGGAATCCCAAGCCCACCTGAAAGGGGCTGTGGTTGGTTGAGCTATGGAAGGCCCAGTTATAGCTGTGTTGTACATAGGGGAGGTTCTCATCCCATGTGCATTGATGCTTTGAGTTGTACATGCGCAAAATGTGTACGATCATCATGTTGACGACCTCTGTCTGGCCATCAGTCTGGGGATGGAAAGCTATGGACTTTGTGAGCTTGGTGTCTAACATTGACCATAGGCTAGACTAGAATGTACTAAGGAACCTGTTGTCTTGGTCTGATATTATAGACTGTTGAATCCCAAAGTGTACCCACACTCGTTCAAAGAAGAGTTTAGCAGTGGCTTCTGCTGTGATATTCTTCTTGCAGGCCGCCATTATGGCCATCTTTGAGAATCTATCAACGACCAAAAACACACAGTCGTTGCCGTGCTTAGTAGAAGGAAGGCCTGACATGTAATCCATGGAGATGGATTCCCAAGGTCGACTAGGGGTAGGAAACAGAGTATAGAGGCCTTGCTTCTTGATGGATGGTTTGGCAATGGCATAGGCAGTGCAGGATCGGATGTACTTTCCGACGTCTTGTCAAAGGTTTGACCAATAGAAATACTTTTGCAGTACTGCCACTGTTTTCTCGACCCCAAAATTCCCAGCAACTCGACTGTAGTGCGCTTCCCAAATCATCTTAGCATGCTCGCTTGAAGGAACACAAAGGTGTCCCATGTGACATAGTAGTACATCCTGGAGGTGAAATTTTGGAACTTGGTTTCCCTCCAAGAGCGTCTAGCATGTGTG
This sequence comes from Pseudotsuga menziesii, assembly GCA_001517045.1. NCBI lineage: Eukaryota > Viridiplantae > Streptophyta > Pinopsida > Pinales > Pinaceae > Pseudotsuga > Pseudotsuga menziesii. The sequence goes on along the minus strand of LPNX010729775.1, from coordinate 169,554 downwards.
GCTGAATTCTGGATCGCTCTTGTAGAGAAGCAGCCAATCAAAAGTCTTGTGCCCACAAGACTTGAGCACGGTCGTTATCGCCACGATCAGTGGTCGGCTGAGGCAGTCTGCAACATTATTGGTGATTCCCTTCTTGTACTTGATGTTCAAATGAAATTGTTGTAGATATGTGGACCACTTCTGATGGCGATCTTTCTGTATCTGGTGCTTCCCTTCTTGTGTCTGCATGAACTGCAGGGATCGGTGGTCTGTGTGGATGATCGTTTCCTTCCCCAAAATGTAATGCTTCCATTGTCGGCAAGCCTGTACAATGGAATACATCTCTTTGTCATAAGTGGGATATTTGTGGACTGTGTCGGACATTGTCTCACTGTGATATGCCACTTGATGCCCTTGTTGAGTAAGGACTGCCCCAATAGCATAGTCAGAGGCATCTGTCTCGATCTCAAATGGTTGTTGCAAGTCTGGTAATGTGAGCACTGGGGCACAGTAGAGGCGATGTTTCAATTCTGCAAATGCCTTCTGCTGAGTTTCCGACCAAAATAAATTTTCTTTCGCTCCTCCCTTGGTGACTTGACTCAAGGGCCAAGTGATATGAGAGAATCCCAGCATGAACCTGCGGTAAAAATTAACAAGGCCCATAAAGTTGCGAAGCTCTGTTAGAGTAGTTGGGGCTGGCCAATCCCGAATGACTTGGATCTTGGTTGGATCCACATGTACCCCACACTCATCAATAATGTATCCCGGATACTGAACCTGGGTCAAGCCAAAAGTGCACTTGTCCAAATTGGCACACAACTTGTGCTGCCACAATGTTTGGAGGACCTGTCGAATGTGGTGGAGGTGCTCTTCCCAAGTCTGGTTGAAGATCATGATGTCATCCAAGTACACTACTACAAATGAGTTGGTGAATGGCCGCAAGATGTTGTCCATCAGTCTCATGAAGGTTGCAGGAGCATTCGTCAGCCCAAAAGGCATGACCAACCATTCGAAAAGGCCCTCCTTGGCTTTGAAGGCAGTCTTCCACACATCGGTCGGTTTGATTGGTACCTGGTGATATCCAGACTTTAAGTCGATCTTGCTAAAATATTTTGCTCCTTTAAGCTAGTCCAGGAGGTCATCAACCCGTGGGATTGGGTACCTATTCCGGACAGTGATCTTGTTCAGCACCTGATAGTCAATACAAAGTCTCCAAGTGCCATCCTTCTTCTGTACCAACACGATCGGGCTCCCACAGGGCGATGAACTTGGCCTGATGTGACCCTTCTGTAGTAGCTCCTGAATTTGCCTCTTGATTTCATCATTCTCCAGAACAGAGTGTCGATAGATCGTTCCATTGGGCAGCGGCGCACCTGGGGTCAGATCGATGAGGTGCTTGACCTGACAGTGGAGAGGCACCTCGGTGGGTGAGGCGAATATGTCCCGATACTCCTCCACGACAATTTCCATTTGTTGTTGTCGAGCGGAGGGGGCTTGTCTAGAGGTTGTGGCCACGATCTTCTTCTTGCCATGAGGGCGGATCATCAAGAAAACAAACTTCCTAGTTTTGGAAATGAGCTTACTACATTGTTTTGCAATAACCAAAGAGACAGTGGCAGGGGGTGGTACCTCTGGTATCCTGTACAAATTATTTCCCAACGTAATAATAACTTCGCGAGGCCGAGACTCATACACAACATGTCGCTTCCATAATTATGATTTCCCTAATAATAAATCACAAACATCAAGAGGAGCAATATTACATAATAGCTCATTAGTGAAGGGCTTGATGCTGTAGGGAAGGCAGCACTACTGGCTGATGTGGAGATCTCGTCCTTGGTGAAGCCACCCAATGGTGTACGGCTGCGGGTGTTCTGTGGTCAACAAACCCAACCGCTTCACGACCTATGCTGAAATCAAGTTCTTTTGGCTCCCACTGTCAACAATGAATTGTAGCAAGGAACCCTTTACCCACATCTGGGAGTGGAAAAGACTCTCCTTCTCCTCTGAATCTTCTGGTTCTTCCTTGTTGATCTTCGTGGTGGCAACGGTGGCATTGGGATCAGCATCGATAATCTTCTTCCCTCTGCCATTCCCCTTCTCAAGTTCTGATTCAGTGTTAGAGTATGCATTTGATTCAGAAGCCTTTATCTCAGCCACCAGTGACTGCTTAGCCTGACACTCACTTGTGTTGTGAGTGGGGCTCTTATGGAACCCGCACCACTTTTCTACTTCCTTCTTCGGCTTTGCAGTGTTGCTCTTTGCTTGCGGCTTTAGCAAGTTTTCTTGAGTTTCCATGCCTTGGCTGTGTCCTTGGTTCTGCGGTTTGGGGGAACCTTTCCCTTGCTTCTAATTCGCAGATCCAAAGTCTCACTTTTTCTGTTTGAATTTTTGCTCAATTTTGGCAGCATACCGATATGTCGTACCAAGCAAGGAGATGTCGAGGAACTCCATTTCCTCCTGAATGTATCTATGCACACAACTGCGGTACTTCAACACCAAATGTTTCTCTGAATCTTTGATACCCAACTTGGTGCGCAGGGTATGGAACAGATTCGTCATCTCATGCACATCTTGATCTCTTTGCTGCCGTAGCGTAGTCCATTGGATGTACTTGTCCTCATAGCTCCCCACCGGATAATATTGTCCCTTTATGGAATCTCTAAAAGAATTCCAAGTGGATACAACCAAGAATAGAGAGGGTTCTTCCTCGTCCTTTCTCTCACAGTAGGTTTCCCACTAGTCCTTGACATGGGGGGTGGCTTTGAGTAGAGAAAAAGTAATCTTTTCTCGGTCAGAAAAGTCATGAACTGAGAAATACCCTTCTAATAGATTCAACCATCCTTCTACGGCATCTGCATCTATTCGACCATCAAATATGGGAATGTCGAAGTTTACTTATACCTTAAAAGGGGTTGCGCCTCTAGAATGGCTGCTAGATGCAGATGCGCCGCTAGTGGGAAGTCATTGAAGGATCTGGGCAAAGTTATCCATCATCGCGTTCCTTTGTTTTTCAAGGGCGTCCTCGAGCAACATTTTGATAGGATCTTCTGCACCCTCATCTTTCTTTTCATCCCCCATGGGTAGTCGTCGGGCTTTGCAAGGCTGATCTTTCAAAGGTTCAACCAAATCGAGCCCCAACTCTTTATACCCCGCCCTCGTTGGGGACATGCAAAGAAGGATTGAGAAAGAGCAGTTTGCTCTGATACCACTGATCCGGATTTATGCAGGAACGCAACAGAATACACAAATAACCATAGAAACAAATATGCAGTGGAAATAACACTTCTTTTCATTAATCAATAACTGAAACTTGTTTACATACAGAATGGAAATAAACTAGCTAGAGTGCTGGTAGCTTATCTCTGAGAAGAGATGTGGCGGCTACATGCCTCTGAACTCTGTGTTACAATGAGGCTCGAAGGCCTATATATTATTGAGAAACAATGGAAACCCTACACATCCAAAAACCTAACCCTAGGAGGTGAAATGCCTTAATGTGGGCCCCGTTGGGTAACTTGGTACATCAATTTCCCAGGGTCGTAACTTTAGCATACTACCTCCGTTTGACGCGCTTGATACATCGTTAGAAAGATCTGTTTAAGGACTACATCCATAAACAACAAATATTTAGTTTGGAATGAACTCATATTTTCCTGACCATTCGATGCCAAAAAAACGTCGTTTAGGGCCTTAAAACGACTTCGGAAGTTTAGGACCTGAAAACTGCCAAAAATAGTAAATTGCGCTACAATTTAGGAAACTGGAAAACTGAAAGAAACAATGGTGGGGGTCCAAGAGGAATAGGTGGGTGGCCACCAATATCCTCCTGGATCATCCATAAACAAAGGCTCATAGTCCTTTCAATTGAGTTGTTTTGCATGTATCATAGTGTGTCTTTAACTAAACTAGTGTTAATTCCATTATTTTTTGTGTAGATGAGAGTCGTATATTTCTATTAATATACATAAAATTACAGAAGTGTGTTTTTATTTAGCTCTTCCATACATAAACCTAGAGTTGATATCATGAGCATGCAACATATACATCATAATTTAACCATATAAACAATATCCAACCAACTAAAATTTTGACTATATATCATATTTTTTTGTCATTCAACCTAGCGTATGTCCCTAAGGGAAACTAACAATCTCTAGGTTGATAGCCTATGGGTTCAAAACATAGAATAATGTAACATAATCGGCATAATTCCTGTAACCGCTAACTTAAAAGAAAATAGTAATAGAACCCAGTAACAATAATAGTAATAGAAAAAGTAACAGTAAAAGAACAAGACTACCTTGAAGGTTGCAAAGTGGAAAAGGTCGCATTGTCCTAGGTAATCCGTTGATCCTCCTCATCCTTGTCCATGTCAATGATCTTGGCATTTTTATGAAGGAGGATCATTATTGGTTTTGTGAACCCGTTAAGGGATTTTTTACATCTAAAATGAGACTCATAAGGGAAATAATAAAATAAGAGTTACAATAATAAAATAAAAGTTCTAAATTTTGGAGGAGAAAAAGAAAAACTACTTTTTGTTATCATATTTTTGACATATCTCCTTATCGGTTCACCCAAATTTTGATTTTGGGGACTCGTTGGATGCAGAATACCCATAACTTTCCCATGAGCACCTTCATTTTCTAGTATAGATCCAAATTTCGATTGAAGAGGGCCATCTGGGATTGACTGTTTCCAAGATCAATAATACATTCCTCAAACTCATCTAACGATACTCATCCATATCCATTTCTTTCTCCTTCAGAATCTCTTGTTCTACTTCATCCAATTCCTTCTTAACTTCCTCAAGAAATCGCATGTGAAATAGAAAGCGATTTTTTAAGCTCATTTCAAATCCTTGGAGGTATCCTTGCTCAAGGCTTCAGCCCCCTCCTCCCTACCTCTACAAGTTATCATCATGTTAATGGCCTTAATTCTCATGCTCCATTGCGAAATTAATTCCACACCCATTTTTCCTTCTTTCCACCGAGGAGGATGCAAATCTAATGTTCTGCGGAAGGATTGAAACATGAGCATGGTAGATGGATCCTAGTCATTAATCGTATTTCCTAGTCAAGTTTCCTCCATAACCATCCAAATCATTATAATCATGTTCCCAAAATCCAAATCGATCCTGGAGTACCATTCCTCTTCACTAACCTCGCACATCGTCTTCATTCATTGCATTGGAGATTCTATGAATATGCTCATTATTCATGGTGTAGAGTGGGGGGTTATTTTCCCCATCCTTCTCCTAACCTGCATGATCGCCAACTAGGTCTTGGTCATCACTTGTCTCAGCACTAAGACCCCTATCACATCCTACTATATTACTTGTGTGTTCGACTCTACATGGGGATTAGAAGTCCTAGCCTGCAATTCTCAAGCAATCCATCCTAAGAGGTTGGAACCTAAAGTTTTGCTCAATTATACTAAAGATTCACTCTCATTATTGACTCCGGCATTAGCTAGTCAACCAATTAGTTGGTTTTATTTTCTTTTTATATGAGAAGGGAGGACAAAAATTATCTATGAGATTAGAGAATTGAGTTCCTCTAGTCTATAGGTTAGCCTACAACTAACTGAGATCTTGATGGCTTTTATTCCATACAATATATTCTGAAGCCCTTGAATAAGAATCTAGAATTTCCTTCTACAACTATATTAGAAAATTCATGCTTGTAGAAATGTGGATTCCTTTTATTAGGCCTTGTAGTTCATCAATGTTATTGGATTCAGTCCCTATAGAGACAACATAGAGCCACATGATTTTTCCTTGGATATCTCTAAAGATGCCTCCAAATTCTACACGAACTAGATTGCTTTTCGATGCCCCGTCAAAATTTAGCTTAAGAAGTTTGGAGGAGGGTTATTCCATGTGATAGGCATGGAAATGGGTTTTGGATTGCTACATACTTTGATGATGGGAGGTCTCAAGTGAAGGTCCATATTTCCCAAAAAAAATATATATCCCTCATTCTATTGAAAGTATGATTGATCCCAAATTAATTTTTGTAAAGAATGATGGATGTTTCCTTTGATGACATCCCAAACCTACTTAACTAGCGACAATCTGTTCTCAAATATATGTCAATTTCTTTCTTTCCAAACTACCAAGTTTAGAAAACTAGGGTAAAGGATTCATAATCTATTAAGGATAGGATTAGTGAAGGGATCCTATCACCAATTGATGAGGGGGTTGTGAAAGGAGTTTCTATCTCTATATGTTTGTCAAAATAACTCTTATCCTTGATCCCATAATTCCAAAATATAGTTTCATGTATTGAAGAGATGTTCCATGGCTTCTATTTTTAGGTTGAAAAGGAAACATTCAGATTTCCCTAAGAACCAACATTTTAACATTTACTCCTAGGTTAACAAATTTTTCCTCATCACTAGCCATATAAAGGTGGAAATGTTTTGGCCAAATATTATTGGTCCAAATTGTGCGCCACTTAGTTTTTGACAGTATTTTGTCATCCTTCGTTAGCAAGTGATAGGATTCCTTTATGTTGAAGACTCCTGCTAGTTTGTATCCCCATGAAAGTTGGTCTTTCCCATGTTTAACCTTGATCTTTCTAGATTGTATGCTTGCCCAAAGTTGCTCATTCTTTTGGTCATTATCCTATAAATCCCAATAGTGTTTTGGGAGCTAGACTTGCCACTCAAAGTTTTATCTTGTTGAGTTTGAAAGTAAGATATAATGGTTCTATCCCATAGCTCAATTTGATGTCTAATACATGTTGAAAGTAGAAAATGTTTTAAAAGGTGGATTTGTTGCTAAGAATTGCCTAGAATATGAATGAGGTTCCTTCTCTTGTTTCCCAAAGTTGTGATTTAGAATTAGATCCTTATGTGTTTGGGATAAAATTCATATCAGTTAACCTTTCCAATTTCCTTTTTCCCTGACCAAGTCATTTTGATGATTGGAAGTTCATATTTCACTTTCCAAACTAAGGCCCATGTTCCTTGAGGTTTGGAAATAACTATCCACCAAGTCTTGACTCCAAGGGCTTCATTGAGTAGTTTTGGATCTCGTAGGCCAAGCTCTCCTTTTCTCTTGGGGGTACAAACTTTGTCCCACGGTACTAAAGCCTATTTTCTTTCCAGGTTAGCTCCACTCCATAAAAAGGTTCTCTACATGTTTCTAATTTCCTTAAGAACATATTTTGGATCAACCATAATTGAAAAAATGTATAGGGACGTTATTTGGAGAATAATTTTAACCAAGACAAGCCTTTCGGGTAGGTTAATTCCTCTAAAGGTCCAATTTAATAGATTTTTCTTTATCATTAAGAGAACATCCTCCCAAGAATCATTTCTAAGGGCATTTTCTACAAGAGGCGCACCTAAAAATTTAGAGGGGAGGGTACTCCTCTAGAATTGCATAATTCAAGAAACTTGTGTTTGAATTTCTAAGGCCGAATTGAAGAAAAATATTTGTAATTTGTCTTGATTTGTTGATGTTCTAGATGATTCAAGAATGTATGTAGGATTTGGAATATATCTCCGCTTTCTTTTAAACTTCTACCAAGACCTTCAGACATTTGTATGAAGAGGAAATGTGAGAAAGGGTTTCCCTGTCTAATTCCACGGGATGGGAGAAGGTAGTAGAAGGAGAGTCATCAACTAAAATAGAGAAAAAGGTTGTTGATGTAAGTGAGAGAACCCAACTAACCCAAGTATGACTGAAGCCAAAAGCAATAAGGGTTTGATGCAAGTATTTCCAATTGATCTTGTCAAAGGATTTTGACATGTCTATCTTGATGAGCATTCTGGCCTTTTTCTATGATTTGAGAGAATGAATAACCTCATGGGAATAACCTCATGGGAGAGGATTATACCATCCATTATTTGTATTCCTTAAACATAACAAGTTTGTTCTTCATATATTATCTGAGGTATAAGGGGCTTAAGGCGATTGGCAATGACCTTTGTGATGATCTTGTAGACGATGTTGCACAAGGAGATTGGATCGAATTGGTAAGGATCAAGAATCCCTTCCATCTTTAAAACTGGATTGAGGAACATGGCATTTAGTTCTTACCAAACCATGGTCTTTATTCTTGAATATTCAACTAAGCGCCATACATATTTGACCATGTCCCATAAATCCTAGAATAAATTAATGGCGAAACCATATGGTCTTGGTGCTTTACTTCACAGTTAATTCAACCTACATCATGGAAATTAGCTTAAAGAGCTCAAGTTTTTGGTCTTGGGTGACCAGGTTGGGAATATGTTGAGTGAGCTCAACAATGGTTGTTGATTGATCTCAGTCTGATTATGTGAGGAGATCCTTGAAATACTATACTAGTTCATTTTCCATGTCCTCATGGGAAGTGTGTTGCATTCCTCGTGTTGATTGAAGGGAAGTGATGTGATTTTGGTTCCATCTCTAGATCATGGAACTGTGAAAAAAATGGTGTTTTTATTTCCTTTAGCCAAATAGAACAATATTTTTTCCTCCAAAGTGCATCTTCTTGCTTATAACGTTGGTTTATTTGTACTTGAAGTTCATGTTCTTTGTTGCTGAACTCCAGGGAATTCCATTCTCTAATTATTTGTTGTTCAACCTCTTTCATATCAGCTTCCAGATCTCGTTTGACATCAAAGACATTTCCAAAAATGTGTATTTTCATGTTTTGAGCCTGGATTTCATATTTTTTAACCTCTATTGAAAGTGAAACATCGAGTGCCCTACTTTTCAGTTGGCCTCCTTCAACCATTGGGTTATGTTTTGTTTGAAGTCCTCATTTTATTCCAAAATGATATCTGAGAGGTTTGAATTTGGGCTCACTACCTATTTCCGTTTATAATTGGATGGTTCAATGATCTGACTTGGTTGCAAGGAGGATGGCTGCAGAAATAACAATGCCACTTTGCATAATATTTTCCAGAGACTACAAAGAGATATAGAATTCTAGATTGATTATTCCTCCTATTATTGATAGATTATTTTAGTAGTTGTATGGAATCGGAAGCTTTGAAAACTACTATAATTCCAGCTCTAGTATTTTTTTTTTGTTGGCAAAGTGGTGGAACCCCCCTGACTAGCAAGTTTTCCATTGGCTAAGTTACCACGAACCAGGGGCATCTAAGCCGTCAAAATCACCCGGGGATCGCACCCGGCCTGGACCGCACCAACCCTTAACATGGTTGGATTTTTGGTATCCGCGGTATTAGAACCGATGACCTTTTCGCTTAGGGGGCGTCTTAACCATACCTCGCCACCAACTGTTCTACATCTCACGAATAATTCGAGCTCTGGTATTGATATAAACCAGAATTTTGTATTATTTTTTGTGGTTTGTCCACTATCTATATAATCTAATCCATAACCGTTTTAGTAAAAAAAAAAGAGATATAGTCATGAGGCAATTTGTCGTTCTCCTCCTTGCTAATTGTTTCAAGTGAAGATTCAATTTCTCATTTCCATATCCACCAACCTAGTTCCTCTATAGCTTGAATGAAAACATATTATACAACTTGATGAGAACTCTTGAGAGTTATCGTTTTTTTATAGGTTGCATTTAGTGGCTATTTTTACCTCGAATCGAAAAGTGGTGCTACCAGTAGCACCTTTTTTTTCAGTGTCAAAATTATGACTTTTTGGAAAACTCGGTCAGTGGCATTGCAATCAAAACCCCAAATCAGCCCTTGAATCAAAAAGTGGTGCTATCAATAGCACTTTCTTTTTGGAGGGTGGGTGCTAAAATTATGAATTTTTGGAAATTCTAGCCCATGTCTATGCAATCAAAACCCCGAATCAAGGTTCATCTTCACGACAAAGAGAATATTTTAAATTAATTGATCTTGTTGTATTAATATGATATTCTTATTGCAGGTTTATTGTTAGGGTTTAAGATGTTGGTTAGAAAACTGACTTCCTCACTCAACAATAAATCTTCTAATCATCATAGTGTTTTGATAATTATTTTCCACTAAATGCTAAATAACCATAAAATACTTAAAATATTAATAAAATTATAATCCTACAATGCCTCAAATCTATGTTAAAAGCTCTTACTTTATATAATAATTAAAATCTAAAAAAGCTTAGGAACTTAATGATTCTTATATATTATATCTATGTTAAAGCTTTTACTTTATATAATAATTAAAATCTAAAAATGCTTAGAAACTTAATGATTCTTATATATTAATTATAGAGTTATATTTTAGTATTATAATAATCATATTAACCCTATAAACTAAAAATAATAAATAATAATAAAACTTTCATACTTAAATATTAAAAGATTAATAATGAAAATATAAACTAGAAGATGTCTAAAATATATAAAAGACTTATGATAAAAATACCCCACATATATAAATATATATGATAAATATAAAGTTTTAATATATAAAAAAAACTTACAATAAAAGAACTTGATTTAAATACTAAAATAAAATAACTTAAATAATCATTTTTAATGTTATAATAGATAATAATAAAAACTATGCAATAATCTTATAAATTACTTTATTTCTTTAAAAAAAAATAATATTATAATAACCCTTACAAAAATATAAATAAGGTAACTAACCCTAAAATCTATTTCTAATATCTTATAAGTCCTAAGATATTATTCTTTGCTAAGGCTTATCACTCTTTGAGGGAGACATGTTTTTAATTTTTCTTAAGATTACTACTATAATATGACTATTCACAAATAACATTAAGAGATCAAAGTCCTATGAACGTGTTATTGAAATGAAGTATCGATGAGATCTAGTGTGCCATCTTAGGAAAGTATCACAACGTTAATACATAATACCAATCATCAATGATAAATACATTTATGAGTTACAAAACGATGAGTTGAATATTGAATTATTACAGAGGCTATCTCTTCGAAATTCACAAATAACCTTTACAGATATTACAGATATGAATGTGATACTGAAATCAAGTCACGACCAAGTTAGGAGGGGTCTAAGGTTAGGTGTTTTAATTTATTTATTTTTAAATTAAAAAAAATGTTTTTTAATAATTGTTTTTTGTTTTTAAATTGTATAATTTTAAATTTGTTTTAAAAATGGGGTATTTTTAATTTTTTAATGTCTTTTTTTTCCTTTAAGTTTATCTAATTTTTCCATTGTTTAGAAATATATATATATTGAGTTGTCAAGTTTTTTTGAAATATATTTTGCATCATACATGTTTCAAAAACCCGATGAATTAAAAAGTCTAATTTTTAACATCACTTTTCAATTCGTGGTATGATTTTGGGTTTGGATTGCATCTAAATCGGTCGAGATTTTTAAAAAGTCATAATTTTAGCTTTAGCAAAAAAATGTGTTACTAGTAGCACCATTATTCAATTCAACATTTGATTTAGGTTTTTTATTGTGTTGACATTGATCAGGGTTTTTCCAAAAAGTTGCAATTTTAAACTCGAAAAAAAAAGAGGTGCTACTGATGGCACCACTTTTGATTCGGGGGTTATTTTTTATGCAAAAATATGGGTTTTTATGGCAAGAGTTCAAGTTTTGAGTATAGAGTTCTCATCAAGTTGTATAATTTGTTTGAAAGTTACACTATCTCTGGCTAGCCTCCTTACCCCTCCTTTTTTTCTCAAAGAGGTTGGATATCATGTTGTAATCTCCCCCAATAATCTATGAATTGTGTTTAATGTTCTGAACCCAGTTGTCTTATACGGTTAATGAATTCCATCATTTGATCAATGAGGTGTGGCGCACATACATTGGTTAAGTATCCTTCCTCGGTAGTGTATAAAACCCTAAAGTGAGTTGTTATGGTGTTATTGGTTAGGACAGTATTTCCTATAATCAACACATACGGGGTCCATAAGATTGCAAGTCCTCTCAAGGCACCCTGTGCATCTATTGTTATGCTTGACTACAATTCCATCATTGAGATGTTATCTTTGTTAACATTTATAAGATGTGTTTTGTTTCTTGCAACATAAGAATAGTTGGTTTGTCCATCTAGATCGTGTTCCTTAATGTCATGTGCTTTACTTCTGCATTAAGACCTCATATATTTCAAGATGTGATATTCATGGATAAATAAGAAGAAGGTTGTGGTGCCGCCTTTCACACACCTGGGGGTTAAGAGTAGCAGAAATCTTCAAGCTGCTAGGTGTGCCATTGGTGGCAAGTCTTGAGTCACGTACTGTCACTTGATCTTGACTCCTCCATTTAGGCAAAACTCCTAACGAAGCCAAGGGGGGTGGTCCCTTAGAAATAGTTTAACTAAGGCTCTTGTGTTTTAATTGTTAATGATGTAAGTAAGTTTTTTTTTTTTTTGAAGAAAAATGCTGAGACAAGATTGTTTGCAAATTTAAATAAATGTTTCACCAGCATAACATCAACACATAAGCAAAATTGAAATAATGCAAAATAGATCAGTGCCAATGGAGTCAAAGTAATTAAATAATGTTGTTGAAAATGAAATGTTTTGCAATGTGCCTTGGTCAGTTTTAATTATTAAAAGATGAGTTGAGTTACGGGAAGGGAATTCTCGATGTACTGTAAAGTACTGAGAATATGTCTATAAAATGACGAAAGTGGTTCCTCACTCAGAAATGTGGGTTGAATCGAACTCTCTGAGAGGTGTCCAACACTACATCAACAAGGATGTAGCCTGACAGTATCTCGAGGTCACTACTCAGTGTTTCCCGCTTCCTTTGAAGAATTTGACCACGATTGTCAAATGTCGTGCGCCAGATCTTCATAATGTTTTTCGGCGAGTTGATTTTATTAATGGATTATTATATTAATGTGTGGAATTTAGAAAGTGTCACAAATCGCTTTTGATTTCCCAACGACCAGACAAAGCACACCAATGGAAAGAGCATACACGAAGTTTATGACAAAATGTTTGTTCTGATTTGATAAAATAAAAATGTATGTAAAGAAAGTAAACTAATGACAAATTAAGACCGCAAACTATGTGTCACTTTCTAATCATCCACCAATAATCGACAAAAATCCTTTAGTTGGTGGTGAGAGCATACTTCGTGGCAATGAGTTGGGTATGAAATTATTACTTATTTAAAGATGAAATCAAAGAAAATCAACTAACCTATACAACATTTCTAGAAGGTGGAGGGTCTTGTGTTCATTAGTAAAAGGAAAACCATAAAGGAGACCGTGAATCCCCTTAGGGGGGATGCAGTGTGGGCGTTGTGTATCCCACTTGCTTTATTTATTAATGAACTTTACAATATGATTAAAATGTGAATTAAATGTGAACTTTGATCCTTAAAAAGGGATCGAAGGCTTACAATACTGCCGAGAGAGAAAAGGAAAGAAGAAAAGGGATGAAGAATGGAGTTTTTGGTGTCCCGAGTGACCCGAAACTTGAATTTTGAGCAGTATGTCCTCCTCTTTTTTGTAAAACCTGTTAACAACCAGCGATTGAAATATATTAAAATTTTACAAATCAGTCACAACAAAACAAATCATTTACACTACTCAAAATGCTCGAAAAATGTGAATTCTTGATTGAAAAAAAGGCACCTTAACAGGCTAATTCGGATCTAGTTTGAAATGAAACTTTTTGAAAGAACCTAGATCTAATATATATGCATAATTAAAATCATATTTCATATATCAGATTGATCTATCTAATTTTACTAAGCAGAGAGAAAAAGTAACCAAGAAAAGAGATTGAATTTTTAGAAAAGAAGAGACAAATCCTCAAGCCTGTGCTTGAAAGAAGTGAAGGACAGAGGGATCTGCAAAACAAAAGGTGTAAGCAGAGAAAAATTGATGTTGTATAAAATAATTGGATGCAACAGAGCTCCAAGTCCCTTCGACCTAAGATGAACCTGCAAAATCGACAATTTCTTATATAAACAAGGTTAAATCTAGTCAATCTCATCAATAAAAAAAAGTAAGAAAACATAAGTATAACCAACTACATTCTATTGCTCTCGCAATATTCCGATAATAAAATTAAAATAAGTAAATTGATAGCACCAAATACTTATTCAAAATAAACAAAATCTAAACACATTATTTGACAAAAAAGAGAGCATGAGATTCAGCCAATTTCACCTCAAAATTAACCAAGATACAAGCTCACAATCCAATGCCACGGATTAGACTCCAAATCCTTCAATATTATTAATAAAATATGCAATAACAACAATACAATGAGCATATGTTAAATACATCCTCTTGAATGAGGAGAAAGACCCCGCTTTTATAGCCAGAAAACAACCCAAACCCCAAGGGGGCGCAATTCCCAATGAGGAGGTGGTTTTGGGAGTTGAGAGAATGGTGGGAGGAGGTTTCAATTGGTGAGAGGGGAGGTTGACACCTCTTATGAGGTTTCCCACTTGTTTTGGGAACCCTCCGCCTCTTTTAACCACTTCATCCAAGTGTCAAGACACACCTTCCATGAGGAGAATGAGCCCCCCTTTGATGTAGGTAAGTTGGAACTCCTCCTTTGATGACTGAAGATGCTCCCACATACTTATTAATTCCCAGACATCATCCTAAATCCTCTTGACACCTCAGATACATGTCCCATACCATCTTCCACTAATTTGGGAATTGGATTTTCTCCACTTTTCCCAATTATTTGACCCTCTGAGTCATTTTGGAGAGAAAATCAAAATGAATAATTGAAAATTACTAGTTTGAATCTCGAAAGTTGGTTTAGGGGTTAAGTGGGGGATATGGGTCCAAAAACGAGCATCCCCGTGACCAAATTGGTGCCCTAGACCCAAATTTATGACCTTTTGAAATTTTACAATTAAAATACACCTTATCGATGATTTTATTAACAAAATTTAAAAAAATTAAAAATCCTATGAAAGACTTTGCGCATGTCCACAAAACTTTAGTACTATGAATAACATGGTATAATACATAGACCCTATACTTTAATAACAGTTTAAGAGATAGGCACCAATTTCACCATCCCGACTTTGGAGGATTTGAGTGAAAAACTCAAAAATTATATGTCGCTTAAAAAAGGGTCACATAATCAACAAGGGAAAAAACACTCAAGGATGATGACCTTGATGAACAAGTCCTAAGAAGGCCATGCCTTTTACAAATATAAACCATGATGCTATGGCATTTATTACCATTCCCCCGAGGGGTGTGAACATGCGAAAAAGGGACAATAACTGGCCCTGATGAAACCATGGAACTTCTTGAGCATTGAGTAAGAACAACTAATTTGTTATGATCCTTGGTGGCTCACTTGAAAAATCACCTAAGTGCAACTTAGTGGATAAAATGTTGTTAGGTTTCATTCATTCCAGCATACAACCCAGATTTGATTAATTTATCCTCTGTTTCTTTGAGAAGTTATTAATCGCTTTTATTTACTCCCTTTTCCTCTTTATAGTTGTGAGTTGATATTTTTGTTCCCAAGGGAACATTGGAGATTCCACCTTGGCCTTGGTAGGATCATGTTTATTTGATATGAGTCCCCCTTATGTCTTTGTGTAGGAGGATCATCTACTCTTATGGGATTGATTTAGTGTCATTCATGTTGCAGGATTTTTCTATTCCTGTTAGGCCTAAATCCCCTATGTTCATTTCCTCATTTTCTTCCTCTCTTGTTTCCTTCATTTCATTAGTGGCTAACTCCATATTTTCCTTGTATTTTGACTCCTCTATCAGCGAATACTGTGACATTTTTCACGGGGTATACAAGAAGATTAAGTTCTTTTGCCATTTTGATCCACCAAATTGTGTGTTCTAGAATCTACTAAAATTGTGGCGTCTTTGTTCTTAAAAGTTCCTTTAAGGTGTAATCTATGTGGTTCTACCTTTTCTTATTTTATCACATGGGATAAGAGATTTTCATCTTTAATGTTATCATTATTTCTCAAACGAGGTGGAATATAACGTTCCGTGAATAACTAAGTCTCTTCCTTTTGGAAAACAACTCTATTATTTGTCGGTGAACCTTCTTTATTACATATTTGTTGGATGCAGATGATTGTTGCTATTGACACCTTATATGGGCTTATATCCATATCATAATCGAATGTATCTTCTTTGGCGAAAACCTGTACTTCCTTCCCATCTATACTTTTGTAGTGAGATGTATGAATGGATATACATTTATGACCTAGGATCCACTTTTCACTACCTCGACGACAAGTCTTAATCTTATTTTCTCTTCAAATCAAAACATCAACAAGTTCGCCTCATCCTAGATGTTCATACATCGCCTTTTTGAGTAATCCAATTCCCATATTAGTATAGTCAAACCTAGTTTATGAGTTATTTCTTGGACTTATTTTAAATCTTTCATGTTTCCAAAGACATCAACTTGAAAGTCTTTCAGGTCATTTGTGATGTCCCCAGCCCCAAATCCAAGGCTAAGGACACCTGGAAACCCAAGGAGAAGGATGAATCAAGGTAATGCACAACAGAATAAGGGTAACTAAGGCTAAGCCAACATGTTATGCAAGGTAAATGCAATCATGAAATGAAACCAGATTCGAGCAAGCCATTAATAAGATTTCAAATATGAAATATCATATCTATTACAGCCATTTAAACTTTAATGCAATCGTATTTTCAAGCCACCATAAAAAAATGTAAATAAATAGATCTACATGCTGCCACAATCAACCATAATAAACAATGTTAAAAATAAGATCTATTGATTGCCACCTATAGCCATATTAACATAAACAAAACCAAATATGAAGGTTGTCATCTAAAGCCACATAAAGGATAAATAGATCGAATCTCATGGTTTCCACCTACATCCATGGAAATGATAACAAAATCAAATCCATGAAAATAAACTAGCTTCAATAGGACAATGTTACACAGAGACATAAACATGATATGTTCATGCATCTTTAAACATGAAAACCACCCCTGATCTGGGGCCATAGATCCATAGGAGAGGTACTCTCAAACCAAAAGGTATGGTGCGTTCATCTCAACACTGATAACACTGCCACACAAAAACAATTGTATCACAGTCAAACATAAACCTTTTTCAATAAAACAAAAAGTATTCCTTACCAAACACGATGTTCTGAACACAATGGAATAGGTCTCAAAACCTAGAAATGCTCAAAATATATATGAACCAGAACATATGGTTGCACTCTTCTCAAAATTGTTAGAATACCACAACTACACCTTTAACCATATCAACTTTCCCTTCATCTACACTACTTGGTGAGTTGTGACTCCCCTTGCTACACAAGCCCTCAACATATCACCACACTCACCTAGGATTTATGTGCTAGAGAATGTATTTCCCATACAAGAGAGCATTCCCATGTACTAGAGAGCTCAAAGAAAGAGAAGAAGAGTGAAATATAGTCAATTTGAATCCTTCTATAGCCATTTGAATTCCCAAGAGAGTGACTCGAATTCCAAGAGAGGTGATGTTAGGATATTTAAACACTTAGGAGTTAGTTAAGATCAACTCGTGTAATATATCTGTTAGTTAAAGTGTGTTTCTTTAGTATGCATTAGTATGCATCTGTAAATATTCTAATCCAACGGTCACGATATGCTCTAGACATAAAGTGATCCGACGGTTCAACTTCTCTTAGATCATACCTACCATTGATCCATGGCTTAACACCCGATTGGTATATGATCTCTATTTAAAGAGCATAGAGGGTCCTTGGCTAGTTGATCGATTATGAGAAGCTCATGTAACTTTCTTTCTTTTGCATAATAAATTGCTCCAAGTAGCTATTTGGCTGGGGCCGTGGACTGTTTCCCTCTCGAGGGTTTTAACCACGTGACAAACATCGGTGTGTTGATCTATGATCTATTTGTGTGAAGCGGTTGCTCAAGGTAGTCGATCTTTTGGGAGCACCCTGTGTACCCGAACATGGTATCAGAGCTTTTATGAAGAGTCGCTTTCGGTTTTGATTTAGATCTGGAACCGGTGTTAACGAAACTTTGAAAGGGTTTCTGGTTCTGGATATTCTGCGCATTTTTTGCTTGTGGGAGTTGTTCCATTGCGTTCGGAGCGTCGTTTCCATTGGGAAACAGTTTTTCTGTTTGTTCTAGAAACACCAATTTCGGCAAATCTGAAGGTATAATGTTACAGTGATGGATTTGTTTTTTTTTTAATCTCTCATATCTTATCAGTTTTATTATTAGATCTTTTTTGTTTTAGTCTTGGACTGTTGCCTTCCCTGACTGCGTATGCTCTTTTCCGTGCACCTTGCGCGATCGCGGCGAAT
Source organism: Pseudotsuga menziesii (assembly GCA_001517045.1). Classification (NCBI taxonomy): domain Eukaryota; kingdom Viridiplantae; phylum Streptophyta; class Pinopsida; order Pinales; family Pinaceae; genus Pseudotsuga; species Pseudotsuga menziesii. Next base: position 151,396 of record LPNX010729775.1, on the reverse strand, counting down.
CAGAAACAGTAAGGGAAAGTTTTTTCTTGTCTTCTCGGCTACATATACTCTTTGTCGTGCACCTTGTGCAATCACAGCAAATCAAAAACAGCGAGAAAACTTGAAAGCGCACACTTTTTGGGTAAGCTAACCAAGATCTAACCCCATTGTGTGGAAAAAGTTTTTTGTTGTTGTTGTTTTTCATTTTTTTTTGTGATTTGCAGGAAAAAAAAAGGCAAGCACAGAGAATGAGAGAGAAGAGTAAAAAAAAAAACCCTTCCCTCTTTCTATTCTTTTACGTACCTTTTAAACTTAGCTCACTTGGTCCAAAGTTGCTTTATTCCTTAATAGGTCTTGAGTTCAAGTCTTATTAAGCTACTTTTTAGTGCATGCAATTTCTATTTTCAAGTTACTTTATTGTAAAAGTGCATCTCACATAAATAAAATAAAATAAAAAATGAGTCACTTAAGTCTTTTAATTTATTGCTGCACTATTTAAAAGTAACATTATTGTAAAAGTGAACCTCACTTATTCTACAAAAGTGATTCACTTCAAAGCAACTTTATTGTAAAGTGATTGTCAAAGGTTGATTTTGGGAAGAGGGGGGTTCTTTTTTTTGTTGGTCAAGTTAATATCTGTCACGTCACTATTGGGGACATCTTCAACATTTTCTTTGATCAAGCATAACTTCATCATCCAGAATCAGTTTTCAGTGCCGTTTTTTTTTAAAACACATATTTTTTTGAGCTCTTTGCAACCAAACAGTTAGTATCTGTTTTTTTTAGCCATTATTTAATAGTATGGCCGCCCCTTGTGATATTATACTCACAAGTTGTAACTATTTCTCATGGAAATATCGTATGGAGGATGTTCTACGAAGTAGGGGACTTTTCAGGATAACCTCAGGGAAAGAAACAGAACCCACTGATGATGATAAGAAAATTAAATGGGCAAATAGATGTGATGAAGCTCGTGGATTGATTGGGATGTCAATCTCTACTGATTTGCGATTCCACATATCTAGAATTGATGAACCTGATAAAGCTTGGGAAAAGTTAAAATCTGTGTTTGGTAAACACAATGAAATTCGGGGTCATCAACTTGAGAATGAGTTGCTTTCTTTGAATCCAAGTGTTTTTTCATGCATTCAAGACTATTTATCTAAGTATAAAACTCTTAGACTCTTATGTGCAGAATGCAAGATTAAGAAAGAAGACAAACAATGTATTTATCATATTCTTTCCAAACTTGGACCTACATATTCTATTTTTGTATCTACATTCTACTCCATGAAAGAATCCTTGACTGCAGCTAGCTATCAAGAGCCTAGTCTTGAATCATTTTGTGATTCCTTAATTAGAGAGCAAGATAAGTTCATTCGTCTTGGAATAATTAACAATGCAGATACATCTAGGAAATCCTTATTGGCCCAACAGAAAGAAAAGTCCAAGCCTCCCAAGAAACAGAATTTTCGCAATAATAAGCCAAACAACAAGGGTCCCAAACCCTCTCAGTCAGCTCCTTCTTTAAAAAATGACAAAGGATCCAAGCAAAAAGGAAAGAATACTGAGCGTCATTGCAATTTTTGTGGGAAAGATAATCATGATGAATATAAGTGTTTCAAGAATATGGCAGCCTTGGAAGCAGCAATGAAGAAGCACCACATCAGCATAGATTCGTCTTCAGAATCTAACTCTCATGGGCATGCACTTTGTGCTTCTGGTTACTCTTATATTGCATCTTCTTCTTCTACTTCAAATGAATGGCTTATTCATTCTGGAGCATCTTATCATATGGCTAAGGATCAAGCCATATTTTCTACTATGCATGAATGTAACACCAAACAAATATTTGTTGGCGATGATAGATCTCTAAGTGTTGTAGGATCTGGAACAATTCCAGTAGAAAATGGTCATTTCAGTGATGTACTATGTGTTCCAAAAATTTCTTGTAATTTGTTATCAGTATATCAAATTACTCATTCAGGTGAAGGTAAAACTGTGACGTTTACACCTCACCAAGTTGTAATCAAGGATTTTAAAAATCCTCAAAATGTCCTAGCTACTGGAATTGTTGATGATATTACCAGGTTGTACAAATTTAACAACTTTGGGTCATCACCTTTTCCTTCAATTTTTGTTGCTCATAGTGATAACTTGAGCAAACTTTGGCATGAGCGATTTGGTCACTTAAATTATCGCTCATTGCAACAACTATGTAAAGACAATATGGTGACTGGTCTTCCAATGGTATCTTGCAAGGATGGTGTTTGTTTCGGTTGTGTACTCGAAAAACATCATCAGGACAGTTTTGACAAACGTGCCTCTTGGCACGCCTCAATTCCTTTGGAGCTTGTGCATAGTGACTTGTGTGGTCCTCTTCCATCTACATCATTTTTTGGTTTCAAATATTTCTTAACTTGCATTGATGACTACTCCAGACGCACTTGGGTTTACTTCCTAAAACTTAAGAGTGAAGTATTTATCATGTTCTTGGCCTACAAGGCCCTTGTTGAAAAACAATCTAGTCATCAAATTATTAAGTTAAGATCTGATAATGGAGGAGAATATGTTAACAACAAGTTCACTACTTTCTGCACTGAACAAGGAATCCAACAATAGCACACTATTCAATATACACCACAACAAAATGGTGTAGCTGAACGGAAGAACCGCACTTTAAAAGAAATGGCTATTTGTATGATCCAATCTAAGGGACTAAGTCTTCAATATTGGGCTAAGGCCATAAATTGTGCAAATTACATAGTTAATCGCACACCCACTAAATTTTTACAAGGTATAACACCGGAAGAAGCATGGAGTAAAATTAAACCAAATGTAAGTCACTTTCGTGTGTTTGGTTGTGAAGATTGGGCTCACATTCCGAATGAAAAACGGAAAGCATTGGAGCCTAAAAGTGAAAAGTGCATATTTGTTGGATATTCTGAAGATGTAAAAGGTTATAGACTTCTTCAACCCCATTCACGTGATATAATCATTAGAAGAGATGTTAAATTTGATGAGAATCTCTTGGCCTGCGAACCTAACTTGGTGGGTGTGCCATCTTTGGCCTGCGAGCCTGATTCGGCGATTGTGCCTTCTTCTTCTTCTTCCAACTTCCTTGAAAGGTTTGCAACTCCAGTTTCTAATGATGACAGTGAGGATGAAAATCCACCTCCGCCTGCTCATCTTCCTTAAATTGCACCAGCACCAATACCTCCTTGATGGGTCCATTCAACATGTGAAGTAGGTGGTGATCTTCCCGGTGATCCTAGAGATCAACGTCGAACACGTTCTCAGTTTTAGTGAGCCTCTTCTCTTTTGGCTCAAGTTTCTGAGAATCATGATCCAGAAACTTTTGCAGAAGCTTCAGGAAATCCAGATTGGGATGTAGCTATGGATGAAGAATATCGTTCCTTAATGGAGAACGATACTTGGGATCTTGTTCCTCTTCCAAAAGGAAGAAAACTTGTCAGATGTAAATGGGTCTACAGAACTAAGTATGCATCAGATGGAAGTGTTGAAAGACTTAAGGCAAGGTTAGTTGCCAAAGGTTTTTCTCAAGTTGAAGGGATTGACTACAATGAAACCTTTGCCCCCGTAGCAAAAATGAACTCCATCTGCCTTGTTATTTCCCTTGCAGCCTTACATAACTGGGAAGTCCATCAAATGGATGTCAAGTCTGCCTTCTTACATGGTGATTTACATGAGGAAATTTACATGAAACAACCTCCTGGATATGTTCAGAATAACTCTAGCCTTGTTTGTCTCCTTAAGAAATACTTATATGGCCTTAAGCAAGCTCCTAGAGCTTGATATGACAAAATGGATAGCTTTCTCCTTAACACTGGTTTTTCTAGATGTTATTCTGACCCCAATGTCTATACCAAGAAAGTAGGAAACCATCTCATCATACTTGTTCTTTATGTTGATTATCTTATCCTTACTAGTAGTGACCCTAAACTTATAACCCATGTGAAATCCAGTCTTAAGCAAAATTTTGAAATGTCAGACTTAGGACATTTGCATTATTTTCTTGGTCTCCAAGTCTTGCAAACCAAAGAAGGAATCTTTCTTTCCCATTCTAAGTATGTTTGTGACCTTCTTCATCGCTTCCACATGGAAGAATGTAAACCAACCCCTTCTCCCTTTCAGTCTGGAGTCAAACTTTCTACCACGTGTACTTCCTCTGAAGTAGATGCCACCTTGTATCGTCAACTTGTAGGTAGTCTTTTATACTTGACTCATTCCCGTCCTGACCTTTCCTTTGTCGTTGGTCATGTTTCCCGTTATATGCAAACTCCTCATGAAAGTCACTGGAAAGCAACAAAAAGAATACTTCGATATATTCGAGGTACAATTCAGTTTGGGATTCATTACAGTATATGGGGGGGACTTTTGTTGGTTGGTTTCACTGATTCAGATTGGGTCGACGATCCTGGCGATCAAAATTCTACTGCAGGTTATGTTTTCAGTCTAGGATCTGGGCCTGTCACTTGGGCTTGTAAGAAACAACAACCTCTTGCTCTTTCTTTAGTAGAAGCATAATATCAAGCCGTAGTTAATGCCAGTTAGGAAGCTTTATGGCTTCAACAGATCCTTTCAGAGTTTGGATTCAAGCAGCAGCAGCCTACTCCACTTTGGTGCGACAATCAAAGTGCCATCAAGCTTGCCAAAGATCCAGTTCTACATCAGCGCAGCAAACACATTGAGCTACACATGCACTTCATCAAAAATCTTGTTCATGATCGTGTTCTTGAAATGCTCTATTTCCCTACAGATGATCAAGTTGCAAACATCTTCACCAAGTCTCTTACAGAAGCGAAGTTTTCTAAACTTCGATCTATGTTAGGAGTTCAGGAATGTGTCCTTAAGGAGGGATAGGCTCTAATGCCTCCTTCCTTCTCCTAATAGTGTCACTTTTGTAAATCCTTCAATCCTATCCCAACTTGTTCTTAAGGGGGGATGTTAGGATATTTAGACACTTAGGAGTTAGTTAAGATCAACTTGTGTAATATATCCGTTAGGTAAAGTGTGTTTCTTTAGTATGCATTAGTATGCATTTATAAATATTCTAATCCGATGGTCACGATATGCTCTAGACATAAAGTGATCTGACAGTTGAACTTCTCTTAGATCATACCTACCATTGATCCATGGCTTAACACCCGATTGGTCTATGATCTCTATTTAAATAGCATAGAGGGTCCTTGGCTAGTTGATTGATTATGAGAAGCTCATGTAACTTTCTTTCTTTTGCATAATAAATTGCTCCAAGTAGCTATTTGGCTGGGGCCGTGGACTGTTTCCCTCTCGAGGGTTTTAACCACATGACAAACATCGGTGTGTTGATCTGTGATCTATTTGTGTGAAGCAGTTGCTCAAGGTGTTCGGTATTTTGGGAGTACCCTGTGTACCCGAACAGGTGATTCAAATTCACTGGAGGGTACTTAGCGAAAGAAAGAGAGGTTACAATTAGATATTTCCTTTACCATAATAGCAAAAGGTGAAACAAGAGAGGGGGTTACACTTTTTGAAGGAGTACAGGTTAAAACTAGACAGTGACAACGCGTGAAAGCATGAGGAGCATCACAAGAGGCTTGGAATAGAAAAGGAGGGCGCACTATCCAAGAGGGTCCCACCAAATATCAAAGAGGGTTTAATAGTACCTCGATAAACCAAAATAATCAAAAATAGGGTCCAATAAGTAATGTTAGGGAGAGAAACAACTCTTATTCCCCAACTCCCTCACATGTGGAATCCATGGCCCCCCATTCTCGTTAGTTTTCCATGTTGAGATGGTTATTTATTAATTAATAATAATAAAATAATAATTCCCAAGTGCATAGTCTTGGCACCTTGTGCCACAATAACAAAACAAATAATAACATATGTCCAAGGCTTAACATCAGGGGTATTTCATCCCCCTACCACTTAAAACAATGCATCGTCATTCATGCATACTTATTACATGCATGTCACAACACAAGATTTCAAAAAAGATAACGGTATGCGTCCCTCATAGCGTCCTCTAGCTCCCAAGTAGCATCTTTAGGATTGTAACGGGTCCATTGGACCTTTACCTGCTTGATCTCTCGATTTCGTAGCAACTTGAATTTTCTGCCCAATATGGAAACTGGTTGTATCGAAAAACCCCCTTCCAGTTCCACTTGAATCGCATTCCAATCAATCACATGATTAGCATCAGGTATATAGTTTTTCAACAAATATACATGAAATACATTATGCACTTTTATGCAAGTAGGAAATGCAAGCACATATGCAACAAGATCTATCCTAGCTAAGATATCAAAGGGTCCACAGTATCTATAATCTACCTTAGAACAGTTACCCAAGTTCAAGGATGTCTTCATGGGTCTAACTTTCAAAATACCTAATCTCCAAATTTAAACTTTCTATCAATTATGTTCTGATATGCATAACTTTTATGTCTGTCTTGAGCTACTTTCAGAATCTGCTTGAACTTAATCATCTAATCTTCCATGTCCTTCAAAAGTTTAGGTCCAATAATGATTCTGACAATTGGACTATCCCAACTAATAGGATTATTGCACTTTCTCCCATACAATTCGTCAAAAGGACTCATCTTCATAAAAGTGTGATATCCATTATTATAGGAAAAATCTACCCAGTGCAAATAATCCTCCCACTTGGATGGTTGATCCATCACATACATTCTCAACATATCCTCATTCACCTTATTGACTCTTTCTGTGTTACCATCTATCTAAGGATGGTATGTTATACCCGGGTTCATATTTGTGCCAAATCCTTTGAACAATCATTTCCAAAAGTTAGAAGTAAACTTTGCATCTCTATCTAACACTATAGATTTTGGCATTCCATGTAGTCTGGAAACCTCTTTCATATAGATGTCTGCAATGTTAGTTGTCTTATGAGTTGTCTTTATTGGAATAAAGTGTGCATATTTAGTCAACTTATCCACCACCACTATGATTGCATCATTTTGTAGTCTTGTCTTAGGAAACTTTGTGATGAAATCTATTGTCACTACATCCCACTTCCATTCAGTTATTGGTAATGGTTGCAACAAACCAGCTGGATGTTGATGCTCCACTTTAACCTTTTGGCATTCCATGCAAAATCATTCTTCATTCCTGGTCAATCGTCCTACTTCCCCATTGTTGCTATTGTCATCTGATAACCTAAATGCCCAGTGTAAGACACATTATGCATATCTCTCATAACCATGTCCCTTATATGTCTAGAGTTTGGCATAGAAACTTTGTCCTTATGCATGAGGATTTCATTCTCTTCCAACCTATATTTATCAAACTTTGATGGTACTTTTTGTTGCTTCAATCTATCTCTTGCTCGCTAGTAATGTTCATCTAAAGCATTGGATTCAATAATCTTATCTTTCAAATCTGATGTACTAGTATTGATATTTTCTACCTATATCACATGTATCTTCTTATTGAGTGAATCTGCTACATTATTTTCCTTTCCTTTGATGTGCTTGATATCAAAGTCATATTCACATATCAATTCCATCCACCCTCTCTGTCTTGCATTCAAGGTAGGATGCTCAAACAAATACTTCAAACCATCATGTTCAATCCTTAATTAATACTTCTACCCATCATGTAGTCTCTCCAAATATTCAAGGCATGAATGATTGTTGCAAGCTCCATATCATGAGTGGTATAGTTATGTTCATGTTCTTTCAGCTTTATGGATTCATAATTGATTACAAGGTCATTTTGAGTAAACACTCCACCAATGCCTTGCTTACATGCATCAGTTCATACTACATTTGTTTCATCAAGATCTACAATATTAAGAACCGGTGCACTGGTCAGCATTTTCTTAAGTCTCTAAAATTTGTCTTCACACTTGGAAGTACATTCAAACTTCACATCGTTCTTCTGCAAAGATGTAATGAGATGAGCTGACTTTGAGAAACCTGAAATGTATCTTCATTAGTACCCTTTCGAGCCCATAAAATATTGTTCCTACCAATCCATTACAACTCTTATCTTTTCAAGATCTACTAGTTGTCATGTTCTTATATGTTGTGCACCAAGTAGTGGATTCTACTCTGATAGAATCAACACTTTCTCCAAGAGATTCTATCTTCATCGATGTCTTTTAGATTGAATAATTGATCCCACCAAATGAATTCTTTACCTTGCAAATGGTAGATGGATACCCTTGATTCCATGTTTGATGTGTACTAATGCAATTGGAAGAAATTTCTAAGTCCCAACAATCAAGATTCGACATCTTCACCTTACTTCGCTTCTCCATCAAAGGTTGGGGGTTTAATTCTTCTTAGTTCTCCCACCAATTCATTCTGTGCAAACCATATCTTCTTATATCTTAGTGGGGATCTTTCATGGATTCTTTCTGAGTTGCTTGATAAATACCTCTTCTTATTCATTGCAGAGGGAATACGGTGAGTTCTTCTTGAGAATGATCTAGATCTTTCATAATGTCTTCTTGGTACATGTCTTCTGACATCCTAATTGTTTCTTGGAGTTTTTATTTGGGTTCTTGCAATTGTTTTAGATCATGCATTATTTGTTTGCAACACCCCGGTTTTGAGCCCAAGGGGGAGGGGAATGTGTGCACTGGTTTCGACCCCATGGTATTGAATTGCACATGATGTAAATATTTTTATTTGATCATGGTGTGGAGCTCAAGACAAAGGCCCCACCATCAATTTAGTGTTTTATGTATCGACGATTGAAATCAATGCCAATGGTTTATGTGCTAGCCAAGCACGATATATTTTGAGACATCATGTAAAAATGCAAATTAATAAAAATACCACAAATAGCTATGCACCGCAACGTGAAAGAGATGGGGGCATGATTTCATAAGGAATAGGGAGGGAGGGAGAAATATTCAAACCCTTGAGTCAATGGGGAAAATCCAAAATGTAAAGGGAAAACCCATAAAGCTGTCAACTACTCATTTTGTATTTTGTGCCCAGTCATCTAGAAGTTAGTTGAGGAAATTATTTCCTTGGGATGGGAAAGGTATGGAGGTCAAATTCAATTTGGGAAGACCACCCATTTTGGAAAAACGTGTTTTTGACTTGTGGGGCAAGTAAATGCTTGGAAATGCATGCCCAAGCCATCATTCACCCACATCTTTCATTCCTCACCCATTCTCATTCATGTTGAGCTCTCTCACGCAGCTGAAGCTTGCTGAGCTCTCTCCCTCAAGATTTCCTAACGTTTCTTCATTTCTCCATGCCCAGAATTTGTTTCATGTGTTGCTAAGTGAATGTGCAGCAGAGATTCACGTTTTTGGGTGTTTGTTGAGGCCGAATTTGCGTCCGAAATTCCCATAGGCGTTTTCTAATTTTGGGATTCACGATTTGGGTCTGGATGATGGTCGTTTTTGCTCCTTCTATGCCCAAAAACGTTTTTTGAATTTAGATGTATGATTTGGGGGTTTATGGTGGTCGATTTTGCTCCCATATTTCCCAAGAATGATTCCTAGAATCGTATTTTCTCACCCTAGGTTATTTTTCCCCATTTGCCATTTATGTTTGTGGTTGCCAAACATTTCTCTACAACCCGTAACTTTTATTCTATTGGGAAGGGAATCCTTGTGTTGGCTTGGTTGAGTAAGTCCAAGGACCCCATCTGTTAGAGGGTTGACTTTGCTTGAATGTGATTGTTGGTTTGGCTGAGTAAGTCCAAGGAACCCATCTGTTAGAGGGTTGACTGTGTTAGAATGTGATTGTTGGCTTGGCTGAGTAAGTCCAAGGAACTCATATGTTAGAGGGTTGACTATGTTGAATGTGATTGTTGGCTTGGCTGAGTAAGTCCAAGGAACCCATATGTTATTGGCTTGTTGCCTTAACAGCCTATGAAACCTAATTGTTATTTGGCTTGGTTGGATAGTCTATGAAACCCAACGATGTGTTAGCTTGACTATGGGTGTATGGTCTTGCTGTGTGTAAGCCTAGTGTTCCCTAGTTCCTTGTAGAAATCATGCCCAACTTGAAGGTGGCAGTGATGCTAAGAGATTGATGAAAACATTGGCCTATGGTTGGGTGGAACGTTGCAGCGACATAGTTATTTGTGGGGGAGCTTCTTCTCAAGATAAGTATTCTTTGTATTTAACTTTTCAACTATATTTATTTTGTAAATTATCATGAACATGTTGAATGATTGAATGTGAATGAATGTATTTGCTTCCATTGTTTAATGAATTATACATCTGCATGTGTATGTAGTTAATTCGATGCATTTTGTTTTATATGTTATGGGGCTAGATTTCCCGTTTGATAGCAGCAGCGGTGTAGGTCGTGTCCTCTCCATCATCGAGTTGAGGGGTGGGGAAGTGACATTGTTCTTGAATGTGAATTGTCCTTTCATTGCATTCTCAACACTTTCTTACTTAATCTTCCATCCTTAAGGGTTCATTGATTCTCTTGTGTCCATTTGTCCTAGGTTCTCTTCTTCCAAACTCCTCTTCATGGTTGTATGGTATATGTCCTTCTTCAAAATACATATATGATCTATATAGATGACCTCTAATCGTTGATCTCTTAGTGATGTATCTTCTCCTCTTCAATGTACTTATTGAATATTTGGTCTTCATTGCTTCAATTAGGGATTAAAATTGTATTTCAATAACCATATTGCATGCTCATTCATTAACTAACATAACTGGGGCTTCAGTTTGTTCATTCTCAATCATTGTTATCAAATTACACATCTCTTTCAAAATACATCCATTACAAATCCAAATAACTAACACAGAGTTACAAAATTGTAGAATTCCCAACAGCCACAGAGTTGAAACCTCGCTCTGATACCATTCTGTGATGTCCCTAGCCCCAAATCTAAAGCCAAGGACACCTTGAAATCCAAGGGAAAGCTTGAATCAAGGTAATGCATAGTAGAATAAGAGTAACTAAGGTTAAGCCAGCATGCCAAAGAGCCACTAAAGTAAAGCATTCAACCTTTTAAAATGAAATGTATGAATACAAATGCATATCATTCCCCATTACACGTGCTATGCAAGGTAAATGCAAGCATGGAATGAAACCAGATTTGAGCAAGCCATTAACATGATTTCAAACATAAAATATCATATCTATTACAGTCATTTAAAATTTAATATAATCATATATGCAAGCCACCATAAATAATGTAAATAAACAGATCTATAGGTTGCCAAAATCAACCATATTAACAGTGTTAAAAATCATATCTATTGATTGCCACCTACAGCCATATTAACATAAACAAAACCAGATATGAAGGCTGGCATCTGCATACATATAAATGATAAATAGATCATATCTCATGGACTCCACCTACATCCATCTAAACAACATCAAAATCATATCCATGAACACATATATATCAGAAATAGCAGTAATAAACATATACAAAATACTCATCTTAATGTGAAACAACTAGCTTCAAGAGGACAATGTTACACACAGCCATAGACATGCCATGCTCATGCATCTTTCAACATGACAATCACCCCCGAGATGGGGCCATAAATCCACAAGGGAGGTACTCTCAAACCAAAAGGTATGGTGTGCTCATCTCAACACTAGGAACACTGCCACACAAAAACAATTGTATCTTAGTCAAATAGAAACCTTTTTCAATGAAACAAAAAGCATTCCTTACTAGAAACGACATTTTGGACACAACAGAACAAGTCTCACAACCCAGAAATGCTTAGAAATATTTGAACCAGGCCATATGGTTATGTCTTTCTCAAAACTGTGAGAATACCACTACACCTTTCACCATATCAATGTTCCCTTCCGTCTACACTACTTGGTGAGTTGTGACTCTCCTTGCTACACAAGCCCTTAGGATATCACCACAGTCACACGGGATTTACGAGCTATATTGGACATAGACAAACAATTAGAGAAGTACTCATGTTGTGTAAGCATAGATCAATCTTCAATCCCCATTATAGGGTCTTCAAACCTTATTACAAGGCCTTCAATATTCCTGCAATACAATGCGTCCCCTATTCGAGAACATGTATTTCCTAGACGAGAGTATTCCCTTGCATTGGAGAGCTTAGAGAGAGAGAAGAAGAGTGAAAGAGAGACAATTTGAATCCTTCTATAGCCATTCGAAATCCCAAGATAGTGACTCGAATTCCAAAAGAGGTTACTCAAATTCACTGGGGATTACTTAATTCATGAGAGAGAGGTTACAATTCAATATTATCTTCCCTAGAATAGAAAAAGGTGAACAAGAGGGGTGGTTACACTTTTTGAAGGAGTGCAAGCTAAAAATAGCCAATGAGGGAACATGAGAGCATTAGGAACATCACAAGAGGCTTGGAATAGCCAAGGAGGGTGCACTAGCCAAGAGGGTCCCACCAAACATCAAATAGGGTGTAATAGTACCTCCATAAACCAAAATAATCAAAAATAGGGTCGAACAAATAATGTTAGGAAGAGCAACAACTATTAGTCCCTAACCCCCTCACATGTGGAATCTTTGGCCCCTCATTCTCATTAGTTGTCCATGTTGAGCTAGTTATTTATTAAATAATAATACTACTAATCATAATAATGTCTAAGCCCATAGTCCCAGCACCTTATGCCACAATAACAAAACAAATAATAGCATATGTCAGGGGCTTAACATCTGGGGTATTACATCATTTTTATGCATGGTTAAGAAATCCGACAATTCTTTGTAGCTATTACTCGACAACATTTTTCTATGTAGTATTCTCCTCTTGAAATAATTTTAAGACCGTGTTCATTCTCAGTGACCTTCCTCTGGCCAATCTCAAGGAAAATTGCATTGACACCTTGCACATTATAGACTATGGATGTTGGAAGGTTTTGAGTGGCACTTGATAAACATATCACTTTGTTGTAATATATTCTAGTGAGCCATTTGTTTACATGCTTTAAAAAAATAACTTTCAACTTCCCATTTTTCTTCCTCATTACATCAAGGTAACATGGACAACATACTGAAACTTCTTTTCCCATCTCTTCCCATGTTGGTACCAAGTGAGATGTTCAAGTTTGTCATGAACAACAATGTCATCCTCCTTATCTGTGACAAAATTATATATGTCTCCACTTGAAAAAATGACTTGTCTCTCCTTTGAGAACTTCCTATATAAAACGAAAATTTGAATTATGGTTTGAAACAAATTCTTGCTTCAAGACATTCTTGAACATAGTTTTCTTGTTCTATTGGAGATCCAACAATCATTTGATTTGGGTGGACTGATTCTTGATCTATTTTTAATAGTCAAGGTACCAATGTAGTCTTCATAATATTGGATGTATGAATAATGTCCAGGTTTAAACGTGACAGAGACTTGTCTCAGTGTCTCTATTTTTGAAACATCGAGCATATATTATCTAAAAATATCATTGTGAAGTTGTCGCCTTTTCTGCAATGCAATGTAATTCGATTTGATTTGATTCACAATGTTTGTCCAAGTTTGATTATTCTTCACTCGTTGATGATTCTCAATCACATTGTCATTTTTGTCTTTTTCTTCTTCAAGTTCATAATTGAGTTTGAATTCAATATCCAAGTCTTTGTCTTTGGCAACATCTTCTATGAACTTGGGTTTGTTTTCTTTGATCATTTTCTCAAAATCTTTTTCAATCACATTCTCAATAGACTTTCCATTTGGTTGAAAATTTCATTCATCTTTCTCTTAGATTCCTCAAGAATGGCAACCATTTCCTCCAAAATCGAGTCCATGGCAAGATGTGTATGTTAGAAGAATGACTAATACAAATAATAAAAATAATAAATAAAATTATATATATATATAAAGGTTTTAAAAATAAATAAAATATTAATAACAATAATAATAATAATAGTATTAATTTTTACTAACCCCTTTCTTTTGGAGAATGGAGGTAGGGCGCATGGAGGAAGAGGGAAAAGGAATGTGCAGTTCTAGTGAGGTGTGGTATTGTGGGGGAGTTAGAGTAAGGGATGGTCGAGGACGAGTGGACGAATGAGGGTGAGTGAGGACGGAGTGATGGATGGGAAATGGAGGTGAAAAGATAATGACACGAGGAATGACAACAAGGGTGCAGGAGTGGAGGGAAGAATGTGGCGCACAAGGAGGTGAGAAGATGGTGGCACATGGATGGACGTTGGGCGAGTTCATGGAGGATGAACATGGAAGGATGGTGAGGGCTATGGAGTTGGGGGTGTGGGAAGGGGTTTGCAGGCATGGGCTGCATAGAATGGAGGATGGTGAGGGATGCAGAGAATGGACTGAAGAGGAGGAGGTGTTGAGGGGAAGCGATGGCGGGCAGGGAATTAGTGCAGCGTGGATGCAAGGAGGTTGTGGGAGTGGAGGGGAGGAATTCCGTGAGGGCACGAGGAAGAGGGAGGTGGGAGTGGAAAAGGGGAGTAGCAGGGCGGAGGACAACGAGAGGTAGTGGGAGGATGCAAAGGTGGCAAGTGCAGGAAGGAAAGTTGTAGAGCGGAAGAATGAAGGGACATGGGAGAATGGTGGGTAGGGGAAGGAGATTTTAGGCGATGACAGGAAGGAATGGAGGCAACGTGGACTAGCTAGCAGCTGATGAGTGTTGGAGAAGGAGAAACGAACAAGTGCTCTGATACCAATGTTAAGAGAACAGTTCATGTTTTGTAGACAATAATGTGTAAAATATATATGGAATAATAATTGAAAGATGATGAGTACAAAGCCTCGTGACGATGTGCACATATATGCATTGATTGGTCACGGGGTAAGAGGTTTGACCTTTCATTTAGCTTAACTAATTATTATTATCATTATGTTTATAACATGCATGTTCTCTTTCTGGTTGAAACTTTGGTAAATCTATCTAAACCTTTTGGATATATTGCTTTTGGATTATCTTGTTTGGCATTTAGAGGGCAGTCTCAGAATAAATGATCGTATTCATGATATTTTCGACACAAGGAATGTGCTCGTAGTATATAGGTTGAATCCATTTTATATCTATGTGGCACAAGCAGATTGCTTATGGGAGTGCTTGAGAAATGTTTATGTAGACGCATATTTTAGCATATGTTGTGTACCATGTTGTATTTTTGGCCTTCGGAGATCGAATAAAAGCACTTGTGGTATTGCCTATTCTTGGAAAAGTATCTGGATCCCAGTGTTACATTGGTAAGGAGTACATGTAGATCCATACCAAAGCAAAACTGAAATCCTCTTTTTCTAGGTTGAACTTCTATGTCCAAAACCTCATATATAGACATGAAGAATTGAAGAAGCATGGTTCTCAAATACTTTGTCTGTCTTCTTGGTTATAGAAGATAACTATGAAAAATCCTTTAGAGTCTAGTTGAAAATCATAATGACCCTTCAATTTCCATCTTGTGTTGATCCACCAGATCATGCCCTTCTCCGAGAGCCAAATACCCATGAATTTGTCGATCATCGCATAATCATTCATAAATTGAATGTTTTCATTAATCTTCATGGAAGTTATTTTAATGCACGGGGATTGTTTTGTTTTTGGAACACATTGCCCTAGTAGTCATCCACCTATTTTGAGCCCCTTCATTAGATATGATTTCTATCTCGCACATGTTCCCTTCACCTCTGTCTCCTAAACCCAAGCCTAGATCTATTAACGATTTCTCTAGGGAGATTTGATAGTCGTTTTTTTCTTTGTGTTGGCTTCATTTTCTAGTGATCTCACTAAAGGAGGGGGTGAGGACTCCCCCTCCCTTCCCTACCATTGTAGAGGGTATTAGGACCTACTTCAGGTGTCAAAACCTAAAAGAAGAAGATCTCTACACTATGTCGAGTCAATTCCATAATTATAATATGATGAGTTTTCATTTTAACGCAATGTTTTGGACATAAAGTTCAAGTACTCTTCTTGTTTATCCTTGCATTGAACTGGAGCCATTTCCCATAACTATATCAATACTAGAGATGTGTTTTGAAAATTAGGTAACTCTTGTTTTATTCCAAGCAAAGATCCTTTTGAGTTCATTTTGTTTTGAACATAAGTTCATGTAAGCTTCACATGTATCCTCAAATTGAACACATAGCCTTGGATCCATTTCCCTAAGCCATATCAATAATGGAGAGTTTGACTTTTGTGAATCATGTTACTTCGTTGTCTATTGTAAGACCCTTTTGGGCTGGCAATGTCATGAAAAAATGTATATTTTTAATGTTCGATTTAACGAGTAAGACATCTCTTGGGATGCATTTAATCTGATCCTCATGGTTTTGGTTGTGACAGCATATGAATTATCCTGACAATTTTAAACAATTAATGGTTGATAAAGATTTCCAATTATATTTCAGTATATCTTCTTGGCTGGCATTGCACTTCTATGCACCCCTTTAAAATTAAGAAATGCCCAGAACAGTTTTCTAATTATGGGTTGGTTTGTTCAATGAATATATGTTAATTACCTGAATGCTTCCATGTCAAATCACCCCTTTGTGGGCTGAAAAAATATATAGAATTCACGACCGCTTGAGAATCCTAACCTAGGTTAATAACATTCTTAGAGTTGATTGTTTTAAAAAATTGGAGTGAAATGGCAAATCAAAGCTATTTCTGAAATCTGAATATTACCTATAATGAAGAGCAAGTTTTAAAATGCTAAATAGCTCGTCATCATGTTTATAAATTATCAGAATAAACAATAGTTGGCCTAAGACAAAATATTTTAAAATAGATCCGTCACTCATGCACATGGCATTGTCTAAATTTTAATCCAAAGTAGGTTGTGGCACATTTCTCAATATTGTCTAATAAGTAATAATTTAGACTTGTAACTAACACTTTCTCAATTACTGTCATCAAAATATCATTTGTTAAGGGTCAATACAATGCCCCTCTTCAAAAATCTCGGATAAGATGGGATAAGATAATTTTATTAATGTCCAAGAAGTAACCACAAAAGTAGGTCAATGGGACTAGATGATACATCCAGTATGAGTACAATGTGGGTGTGCAAACGCAACACCTAGAGAATGTTAAAACTGATTGGATCCCAGTGATTACATCAGAGAAAACTCTTGATGTAAAGATTGGGATCCAACAGTTTTTGGGAATGTGGATTCAATATTTCTCCAAGAAACCAATCTTCAAGAAATTGAATGCATGAGCTAGTTCTTTGGTAGCGATTAATTTTCTCAATTAATGTTTTTTTTCTCTTCATACCCCACATATTAGCCTTAAAAGAACGCAGGGATAAACTTATTTGAAGCAGTCTCTTATTAGAGAAAGGGACAATTAATTTTCTCTTGGATAAGCCCTAATGTATTTTATGGCACCAAGGTATCATGGAGGACCCAACATTTTCTTTTCAAGTAATAGTAAACAATAAAGACATGGATGATAATGCAAGCTAATTGCATGACAAGAATGACGAGAAGGATTATACAACTCACCACCCCTAAACCAATTCTACTGTTAACCTATGCATATAGTCATAAGAATAAATAAACCTAAAGCCATGTGAATATTGATGACAAATAGGCCATCAGTCACCATAAAATAACATTAACCTCTTAGATCAAACACTGATGTAATGAAGTTCCTCTATAAAAAATAGGGATGAACATAATAAATTTAGAAATAAACCTCGGAATGAGTAGGCTATTGAATCTGAGGGGAGGATACAACAAAGTTGGTTGTTTTACTAAGACCAACAATGTAAAAAAACAATCCACAAGCAGCATCACAGTAATCATTTATAAAAATCTCATTTTTCATCAACTCAATGTTCGGCATAGAAAGCTATACTGACTACAAAAAGTCTTACATCTTTCCATGTACGAATCCGCTATGAGAATTTCTTTGATTGTTTGGACAGAATTAAGGAAATATGCTAATGAATAAAATGTACAAACACAAGATCAAACAAAAATTGATGTTAACAAAGCATCACAAATTAAGGGAAGTACATATCTATTTTTTATTTTTGTTTCTATCACTCACAATGTTCTTTTTTAAACAAGAACTCCCCAATTTTTTGTTGAGATGGGGTCACGAAAGAGCATAATTATTTTTTATTTTGTATCAATCACCTGTAATATTCTTTTCGAAGTGGGGTCAATCTTCTAGGAAGTGTTGCTTCAGGGATTTGCAGAGCCATATTGAATGTGCTAAGAATTGAACTTGGACTAGTGGTATGTAAGGTTTTCCATTACACCAAAACCTGCACATGTTGATGAACATATGAAGCCAAGCACAACGCCCTATTATCAAGAGTGGCGATTAGTCCACATTTTTATATTCCCGGAGGTGCGGCGGTTATACCATGTTGTTGTACCGATACTCCAATACCGATACCATGTTAAATTTGTGAACCATTGATCTACAGGAAAATATGAACGCTGTAGGAAGGAAATTATGCAGTGGAATAATCAAAGAGAATGTACACTAAACAAGAAATTCATGCCACAAATTTCAGATAAATCGGACAAGAATTGCTTAGATAATCACAACATTAATCTTCATTTATTAATCAATAATACAATGATTATACAATAAATAGAATTCGAATAATGTGGATAAGATTCGAATCTACCAGCTCAAGCTGACTGAATAGCTAACTCAGTGTATCTAAATCATTGATGGAGCTCACTGGTCTAACTCTGGATGTCTAAATTAGTCTACAATCAGTTCACTGATGAGGTAGGAGGGAAAAAGGCGCCACTCTCCCTGCATGCATGCAAAACTAGCGCTAGAATAGCTGAAAGTGATCTAACTGATTGTAACTGGAGGTTGACTCAGCATAACTGCTTACCTACCACAACCAATTGATCGAGGTTGTTGGTGGCACTCAGAGTGGGCTCCTATAATGTAGGGATTGGTCTTAGAGACACATAAACTCATGCATGCACATGCAGTAAGTGGCAGATAACCTCTGTGTGTCCCCCACACTCTAGTACAATAATAATAACTCCCTAAGTTGGGCAATATGACCAAATAGACTATATTGGACAGAGGAGGATTAATTAATCCTAACATGGTAAACTCCCACTGATCACTGCTAGACTAAATCCCAACGGGTCACCTGCAATATTATTGAAATTCAATTGCCCAATAGGGAGCAACTAGGCTTCCTGAGATTGAAAAGTTTGAAATCAGCATAAAGCGAAAATTTTGGTAATCTCATGACCCTTCAAAAATTAGAACAAAATTCCGAAATTAAATGAACTGAATAAATGCAGTAGCAGTTTTGTCCAATTGTAATTTTCTCCACTAACAAGGACTGCAATTGCCTCAAACAACAATAAACAATTTGAAAATGTTCAATACTGTTCTTTCCAATAAACGGTTGTATAAACTCGATACAATCTGACATAAGTTCTCATGAGCTATAAGTTGAATAAACCTATTTCATTACTCTTGATCAACACATTTTCAGCAGTAAACAACTCTAAATCTGATCAGTAGTACCATAATAGATAATAAAAGAAAGCATCCAAAGATTCAAAGGTTCAGACAATCTTCTGCTTGCAAAAAAATAAAACCTGCATGAATTACATTTCCAACAAAGAAAAAGTTTGAAATTTCAAATAATCTTTGACACTTCTGGATCCATCTACGAAAATGTCCCAGTCTACTTCCTGAAGAAAAATCTCTTCAGTAGCTAAATCATAAAAATACAATGCATGGCCTTCAAACTGCATTGTTATATCTCCCAATTAAGCAGACATAGCAAAGAGTAGAAGCCTATAATTGCACTACAAGAATATCACTCCCAAGTGGGGTTGTCAATAAGTCTTCATTCTCCAAAACAAAGAATTACTTACTACAAACACCAAGAACGTAATACAATAAACTGAAACTGTTATCCAGAATGTTCAGAATTTTGAAACAATGAAATTTGCCCAAACTTTCTGGTTATACTGATTTTGTCTTCCTTCCAATTGAATCCTGGACTGCAACACTTTTCTCAGGCACACCTTGAGGATAGAATGTGCTGTAAACATCAAAAAGCATGGATTATTAGAAATATGGTTATATACTGATCTTATCTTCTTTCCATTTGAATCCTAGACTGATAACTTTTTTCCAAACACGCCTTTGGGGGTGAATATGCCATAAATGTCAAAGCAAATATGTTTAGAAATATGCATCTATATTCTACAGATGAATTTAAATTCCCTTCACATTAGAAGTGGTGAATAGTCTTCTCATATGACAGGGACATATTTACATTACATAGAAGAAATGACAGAATTCATTAGTGAATTTGTAAAACCAAGTAATTTCAATTATGGCCTCAAAAGAGATATCCTAACGAAAACAAGTCCAATTATAATCCAAGCTTCTGGAACTGATGAACCATTGGACTTTGAGCAAAAAGGGTTAACCAACAGGAGCCATGACAAAAAGTTAAATCCTATGTTCATTATTATAGTAATTATACCGTATACGCATCATATTATTTCATGCCATGAGAAGTTTCGTTGGACAAGTAGGATACCCATTGTCCATTATGAAAAAGTTACAAAGAGAGGACTCCTAATCCAGCGAGAGGACTCCTAACCCAGCACTCAATCATGCAGGAAAGATTTAGTATTTACCTTTGATTTCTTGTCAAATTAGCATCTGAAATCTACTTCCTATATCCTTCATGTTAATATAACAGATTTGAATTAATTAGAACATTCAATGAAAACAAACTATTATTGCATTAGTACAAGAAAAGTAGTAATAAAGAAGTATAGGAAGAACTTAGATTAAAGTCCAATGAAACAAAGTCTAATAAGTAACCTGTTACTGAGAACACCACGAGGAAGTGAAAAAATAAAATAGAATGTATGCTAGAATAATATGAAATAGAGCATAAATGCTGGAAGAGCCGTGAATACAACGTCAAGTAATGTGTAAAGCTGGGTAGGCCACTGGAAAGAAGCCAACTAATCTGGTGAACCAAATTCCCCACTCACTGTCAAACATAGTGAGGCAATCTATAGCTAGAAAATTCAAACTTGTTACCACCTCTAAAGCCCAAAATATACTAGGCAAACAAAAAAGAGTGTGCTTATATCTATATCACTAACAAATGTAATCAACATATGCTAGTTTCAAGTTTCAACTCCATTTTTGCTTGTAGTTGATGGGTACAAACCCTAAATTGACTAAGAAAGAATCTCAGAAAAATGAAAACAATGTAAGTTAAGGTTGCTTGCTGGCTTTATGAGAAAGCTTATGATGGGAAGGCTTCTCTTGAAGAGCAATACACTAGATTTCATCTCAAGCTCCTAGCAATGTGGCCTAAAGCATTGTTTACATATCCCCGATAGCTGTCCACATGCATAAACAGTTATTTCATTCCTAGAAAGTTGAAGAGAGAATCTAAAGACAGGCCAAGTGAGGGTAAATGGTCCATACCACTTGTCAAAAAAAATAGCGAGATCTCTACTACAGTCCTTATATGTGGCTAGTCCAGCCTGGGGCAAATTACTGAAAGGAATAAAAGGATGAAGGGAAATGCAGCATAAAACCCTAGCAAGTGTGTGCTATAGCTGAACATAAGTGCGCTAGAGGAAAAAAGATCACAACCATAACCAAAAGAAAAGAGTGCAATACATAAAGGTGCCCATAGGGTAATCACTTGTAAGGAATGAAAGAACACAAGTGATCACATTATGTGAAAATACAAATAAAAGGGAGCTTATTTATACCAATGTTACACGGGGACGCATTCCCTAGGGTCGGGGGCGTGACCCCCTCGCTCCCCGCCCCCCAAGGACTTGGGGGCTCCTAGCGAAACGTTTCTCCTTGTCCCCAATTTGGTGAAACATGAGGAAACACGGGGGGAGCTCATCCCCCTGTTTTGAAGCGTGCACCGGTTAAGTGGGGGGCGCCTAGGCGCTCATTCCCAAAAATGTGGGGCACTTGAAGACTAGATAAAGCTCAAAAGAAGAACGAATCAAAGAATATGTGGTGTGTTTTCCTATTGGAGGTGTTCGTTAGTAATGACAATATTAAATTCTTAAAGTAAAAGTGGTGTTTTCCTTATCTTTCATTTTCTATCCTTTACTTGATTTTTTAACATTACCATTGTTAGAATTTGACAGCTGCAAAACCAAGATCACTAGAAGAATATCAAAGCACAAAAACAAAGAGTGGAGCTCGTTTATCCACGATGATCACAAAGATCATCTCCCAACCATAGACAAATCAATGTCACCCTCGAGCTCGCCCTTCCAAGAGAGAATAATCGTTCAGAGATAGAGTACTTCCAAATTGTAGTAGCACAAACCCAAGAAAACAAAGGGAAACCTCTCCAAGCTTGAAGAACCCCAGAAAAAACCTCCTCTCCAAGTTGCAGTAGTGAATTTCCCCAATAGAGGCAAACTTGTGTTGCAGTGCTCAAGTTCAGTGTGTCAAATGAGGAGAGGCGCCCCCTATCTATATTGATTTTCCACTGAAATTTAATTGGGGCCGACTTGTCATTAAATAATAAAAATATCTTTTATTATTTATTTATTTTGCTTTCTTTCAGGGCGGACCTATGAGGATGATCCTCACGTAGCTACTACTCCAACACTCCCTCTTAGCCAAGGAGGCATCATCATCATCAACTAGAACGTATTTGGGTATCATCAATACACAACGGCTATCTCGAACATCTCTATACAGATGTAAGGGCTCTCGACATAGTCTCAGTTCGTTGAGAAGTGTCCATCACTCTTTGTGCATCAGTTCAATCCAATTCATCGAAGAACATGCACAAGCTCCACAACTCATGCATCTGCTCAACCCAATTTGTTGAGGAAGCATGCACCAAATCACCATGCTTCAACTTAACCCAGTTCGACGAGGAACATGCATGTAAGCAACGTGCATCAGCACAACCCAAATATCTCACTAGGACTATCACTGCTAGTGAGTCTTCACCACATCACGGGTTACCACCTCCTCATAACATCCATAAGGACTACAATCATATGAGGGCTCACAAGGGCCATAACCTTATGTGAGACTTTCATCATATCTGTATGGGGTACAACCCATAAATCTCCCAACCATACAGGTTGCTAAATTTGTACATTAACCAACCCTGTTTCATGTTGGGTGTACCACTACAGAGCCAATTCTTTTTCATACCGGATGTAGTTCTTAGCAATGCCAGTCCTTATTCATAGTGGATGCAAGATCTTACAGAGCCAGTCCTTTTTCATACTGGATGTAAGTCACATATGTATTCCTACAAAGGAATCCTTGTTTCATGTTGGATATGAAGACAAGTTCATCCAGAACCAACACTGTGACTATTACTCCATCCCCAAGATGAGTCTCGGATAGTCACACATAGTCCTCGGAGACCTTGACTATTACTTCATTCCTAAGATGAGTCTCTAATAGTCATCGGAGGTCTTGACTATGTCTCTACTCGTGGGCATATGGAGTCATGTATTGTGACTAACCCAATGAGCTACAAAGCCATGTACCATGGCTAACTGGTATCAAAGCTATATATATCGTAACTTACTAGTATTGGATCTAAAAATCACTGCATGACTCACAAGGGTCCATCCAGAGCTCAAGAGTTCATGCCGAATCACCGTCATAATTCATAGGTGTCCACATCAAATTTCTCACCCACAAATGTTTACCTAGAACTCAAGTGTTTCCAGAATCATCGTCATGGTTCATAGGTGTAGAGTCACTTGTCCTCGGATGTGTACCTAGAGCTTAGGTGTACAAAATCACCATCATTGTTCATAGGTGTTCACATTAGGACTACATAGGTCTTCCGGCAAAGCCAGCCCTATTTCATTATGGATATGAAGACCACAGGTCTTTCACAAACCACATATATGTCTTCCCATAGAGCTGGCCCTATTTCATGCTAGTTATGAGGACAACGGGTCTTTCTCATACCACATACCAGTGTGCGCCAACCTCTATCCTTTTTAGGATATCCGAGAGATCTCCTCACTCCTTCTCGGAGTGATCAGGAGAATGCATGAATCATGTGTTGGCCTCTCCATCCCATCTCAGGATGTCCAAGAGATCTCCTCACTTCTTTCAAAGTGATCAGGAGAATGCATTGACCTCTCCATCCCATCTCAAGATGTCCGAGAGATCTCCCCACTCCTCGGAGTGATCTGCAGAATGCATGGTATAATCATCCTACCCTCTTAGTGAGAGATATAATCATGCAACCAATCTCCCCACTCCATCACAGAGTGTCAAGGAGTAAAGTCAACCTTACCTTTAACCGAGGGAGTAAATCATGGGACAAATCTCCTCACTCCTCGAAGTGATTGGGAGAAAATACTAAAATATCCACGACGGAGTCAACATAAAACTAATCTCTCCACTCTTTCACGGAGTTACAGTCCCATCCTGAACCTACACATATTTCGGCTAGCGAAGGCATCAAATATATCAAGGCAAACGCTTTTGTCCTACCCTATTCTAGATATGAAAATAATAACAAATCATATCATTGAAATCATGTACCTGAGAAAGAGTATCAATAGGCTAGTTTCCCCACCCCATCTCAGGGTGTCCTGGAATCCTCCCTCTGTGCTAGAGCGTTCTGCTCCCTCTGCATCTGAGCATCCTACTCCCTCTGTAGCTAATCATCCCGCTCCCTCTCTGGGGATTCCATAGATGCAGTGTAAGTGGATTTCATCCTGGTGACATCCAGGTTCATCAAGGATCCTTCAACCGTCTTGTCTGGATCAAGACAACAATGCCATCAATGTAGCCACAGTCGTCATGCTCGATCTGCTCAGGATCTCAACTGTGCTCTTCATCAAATTTATGTCACAACATCCATAAGTGATGCAATAGGCCAGGATACTCATCTTGAGGGCTAACTCCCTCTGTCTCCTCAAAAATCGACTAAGTAACTTTCGTCCTCCAAAATCCATCTTCCTTGACTCTGACTGCTTTCCATAATTGTCGATGAGACTAACATCTGTAGCAAAAAGACCGGCATCTGTACAAGCTTTTAGCTTCCAATTGCCAAATATCTACATGAGATCCTCTAGGCTTGTGGGTCATGTGTCCACATGTTCGGTCCTCATTTGTCTGCTATCATGACTTCCACTTAGTTGTTTCCACCGGAAGTCATCCTTCTTTTTGGGTTGAGGACCATGCTTCTAGAGTCTTTTTGCTTCTAATCCATCTGCATATCAACAAGATCACTTGTCCTTCCGACCAAGTTTCATCATCATCTTCTTGTAGGCCATAGCATTCCCTACAAGTCAAATCCCGTCAAATGGCTAGCAACATTGCACAATCAAATCAATGCAATAACAATAGTTCATCCAGGTATGTAGGTATCTTTTAGCCAATGCTTCGGCACAACACACACATGACTATTATTTGGATGCTCGCAGTCTCCATTATAACATACCATCAAGAGTGTGCACTACTCTAAGTATGTTAGAAGGAGATGTCATTCAAGAGGGATCCTTGAATTGTTGTGTAGCATTACACGTTAAATCATAACACATACTACATGAGCTAACTATCAATAAAAGAACTATATTACATGCTCAACAACTTCCTAAATCTAGGAATATAGATCTACATAAAACATGTTAAAAGACAACCAGATCTAATCTACCAAAGCATGTAAAATCAAATATTTATCTTTTATTGCTTTGTGGGTGGGCTCCCCTTGACTCCTTTGAGAGTCCACTGGTCTTCATTTTCTTGTTGGGAGTCCATCGCTACCTAGATATTCATCTCATCACCTCAACATAGGAATTTCTAGAAGAAGAACTTCGTACGATCCTTATTCTTTGGCTTCTTCTGAGAGGTGTCATTTTCAACATCTGTAGTTGAGACTTCATGCTTCCTCTTCTTTGAAACTCTGCAATCTCTGGCATAGTGTCCAGGTTTATTGCATGTG
The DNA here is from genome assembly GCA_001517045.1 of Pseudotsuga menziesii. Taxonomy (NCBI): domain Eukaryota; kingdom Viridiplantae; phylum Streptophyta; class Pinopsida; order Pinales; family Pinaceae; genus Pseudotsuga; species Pseudotsuga menziesii. Next base: position 125,567 of record LPNX010729775.1, on the reverse strand, counting down.
TAGCAACGGATGTGTGAAAGATCCTTCTTCTTATTATTTGAAGTAGGACTTGATCTTCCACCCTTGCCTTTCTTGCCATGAAACTTCTTTCCCTTACCTTTTCCTTTTGTAATCTTTTTGTATTAGTTTTGGTCCGCTACAACCGTTAGGTAAAATCAGCACCTACTGATATGGAGAGCACCTACTCTGCATCCAGGACCCTGCCTGGTTTTCTTAGACCCTGCTAAGAAGGGTTTGAGGTATCCTAACCTCAAAAGCAAGTCAAGCTTGCATTAACAATTAAAGTTCACTGTCATATCAACATCCTCTGTTTCTGCTGCTGGTCAATACTGCTGATCATCTGCTCAACATCAACATTGCTCATTATCTCTGCTCATCATCAACGCTGCTCACTGTCAAGTCATCATACAGCTCCTATCACTGATCATCAATCTCTGCTCTTTATCAACACTGCTGCTAAACAATCTTTGGTCAATACTTCATCTGCTGGTCAACTGCTCATCAACACTTCTTGTCATAACATCAGGATCTGAACATGTCATCATCAAAGTCTGATCATTATCAAGGTTTGTAACATAGAGTGTACATCATCAACAAGATCAACTCATCTCATCATCGTCATACAGTTCATCATCAAGCTGATTGCTTTATCAACAAAGTCTGTCAAACATTAGTCTCCTTCATTTTAAACATTGCACTATTGTGTGCTGTACGCATCATCATAAGATAGATATCATCACTTCTTTACTGTTTACAACTGCTCACACCTCACTGTATGTATGTATATCATCATAAGGTAGAAGTATATATGTCATACCTTGTGCATGTCAAACTTATGTAACTGCTACCTCATTTAGGGCATTCAAAACTCGGTCTGCAAAACATATCCACTTGGACTGTGTAGAGCCTCCTTATAGGGTTTACTTCATCATCAATATATCATGTCACCTCAAACCAATTTCATACTTGGAGAACAGTTTCAGGCATATTTATAATCAAACTCAAATTGTGTAACAAGACTCAGATCAAACAGACTGTGGATCTATGCTGGTGTATATTGTCCTGCTGCTCATTCGCTGCCTCCATGCATTCATCTTCTTATTTGCTCACACATCATTGTATCTTAGCCCACTACTTGTGTCACTGGATAGTACATGTAAAGACTCACACATGGGGCTGTGTATGTCTGCAGAAGGCCTGTGTGAAGACTTTTAATCTCAGACTATAGGCAGCATCAGACTTCAAACCCCAATCTTCCTTGGTATCATTCTGGAAACTTCCATAAAAATCTTTCATAGAAAAGACTTTGTTCTCTCTACTAACAGAACTTTTGTTTTGACATAGGTGTAGCAATTAACATCTACGATAGTGAAAGCAGCAATTGTCTCCTACATGTAATTGGGCTCATCTTTTTGTTCTAAGCAATTCTGTTAGTACAAACACCCAAGAAGAATCAAACCTTCAGGCTGTAAATCATGCTTGACTGTGCATACACCTCGGAAGAAACTTGGACTGTGGATAAAGCCTGCAATATCAGTCACAAATTTGGACTTTCTAGTAGCAAGGGAAAAATATAAAAATGAAACCCAAGAGTGTTATCCTCCAACTGCTGCAACCCTCGAAAAACTTTGCTGCTGCCTCAGTCAAACTCAGCGAAAATCCTCAGTCTAACAACAGCTGCGAGCTCACTCTCCTTTGCAAATTCGTTGGTTCATTCCACAGATATCATTAGGACAGTTATCAAACTTAGGTCCTTTGCTGCTGTACTCCACCGAACTGTCATCCACGAGTTAAGGCATGGTTCAGTTTATTGACTGCTGCTCTAAATAGGGAAAAGAAAACTGCTGCCAGTGAATTCCATCATCACCATTTTTAGGACATAAAGATAAGAACCAAAATTATCCACCATCTGCTGCAATAAATTCGAATGGGACTGTTAGGGCATCTCTGCAATTTTGGGCTGTTTAGGCTGAGTAGAACAGGACTGTTTTTCTTCAAAAAAAAAACTCCTGGGATGGTAAAGATCCCAAGCAAGACAACTAGGTCTGCAAATTTCGGACTGTCAGAAGAAACCACTGTAAATTGTTGCTGCTGCCAAAAAATTCGTGGTACTTCTACTGCTGCCACCGAACCCCAGCAACAGTCTGCTGCTATTATAAAAATTTCTGCGTTTTTCAACAGTGGACTGCTCCCTGCGTTTTCCACAGTCTGCCATTGGAAATTTGCCTCAGTAAAAGACCTCAGAGCTCATCCCAAAATTGCACACGCTAAAATGAAATTTGTTAGGGGTATTTATAGTGGTTTTTCCACCATAAATTCTGGAGCCGACATGCTATTGTTAAAATATTTTAATTTTGAGCCGACTTAGCAATTTAAAAATTTTAAATTAAACATTAACACTTTGATGGAGCCGAATTGCTTGGGAGCTGCTATATATTTGTTTTTATTTTGTCTATGTCATACAATCTTCAAGGTTGACTTTAGTGTTTGTCCATAGGCTCCACCTCCATGATCATAAATAGGACAATATATCATCAACAACCTTTCATCTTCAAACCCTTGATCATAAGCAACCAAGTGTGTGGTTTCGATACCCAAGGGCACCATGTGCAAGAGTTTCAAGAACTCTTTCAAGATATTATTTAATATTGAGCAAGCCCATCATCAAGTGGTCTTATGGATCATAAGCAAACAAGTGTATATGGATGCCAAATCTTAATTATACACTAGGTCCATCTCCAAGACCTCATGACCACATCATCATGCCATCTAACTATGGGGGTGCCAAGCCTCCTTATGTCTCATGACCATCTCCATGGGTACCATGACCCCATCAAAAGGCATAAATGACCACAGAATGGGTCATTAATGTTTCTTCAACCTATGAAGGGCTTCTCCATCGTCCACAAGGGTTTTAGCATCATCACCAAGGCTTTCATCATCATTGGCAGGGTCTTCAGCGCCATCAGCAAGGACTTCAACATCTTCAGCAAGGTCGTGGCATCAAGATCCAGTCTTGTGGGTACAGGGAACTTGTCAACTGGGTACATGGTGCTTCAAAGCACAAACCCACTCTGTAAGGGATCAAGGCACTGCAAGTGGGACTTGGTGGCATCAATGACATCCCGTGGGGCCACTGCAAGTCCATGTTGGCATCAATGACAATTTCATCAACACTAGGTCACGGATGCAGTATGGAGACTTGAAAAACTAGATCAACAGATGAATGTGCCCTACTAAGGTGAGTTGGAGCAAAGTAAAGTTGGTCCAAATCTGTGGACAAAACAGCAGTAATTTGGAAGCCTTGGTTCTTGACCTCGATAGGATTAGGTCAATAATTGAAATTTCTTTGATAAAAAATTGGCCTCCACAGAAAGATGCGCCCTACTGAGGCAAGTTTCTATATGCTCCTTTAGGGGTGATCTGAGGTGGGAAACACTCCAAAACATGGAGCCCTAGTCTTCGGCAATGACTTCTTCTAGCACTACTTTGACACCATGTTAGAATTTGACAGCTACATAAACCAAGATCACTAGAAGAATATCAAAGCACAAAATCAAAGAGTGGAGCTTGTTTATCCACGATCACAAAGATCATCTCCCAACCATAGACAAATCAATGTCACCCCCAAGCTCACCCTTCCAAGAGAGAATAATCGTTCAGAGATGGAGTACTTCCAAATCGTAGTAGCACAAACCCAAGAAAACAAAGAGAAACCTCTCCAAGCTTGGAGAACCCCAGGAAAAACCTCCTCTCCAAGCTACAGTAGCGAACTTCTCCAGTAGGGACGAACTTGTGTTGCAGTGCTCAAGTTCAGTGTGTCAAATGAGGAGAGGCGCCCCCTATTTATACTGATTTTCCACTGAAATTTAACTGGGGCTGACTTGATTGTTTTACTAGGGCCAACTTGTCATTAAATAATAAAAATCTCTTTTATTATTTATTTATTTTGTTTTCTTTCAGGGTCGACCTATGAGGATGATCCTCACACAGCTACTACTCCAACAACCATTAACTATTTTTGGATGTTTGAGACTGGTTCCAGCCTCATCGGAGTTCATATGCAAAAAGTGGAATTTTAGATCCCATTCAAAATTCAACAGACTTGACAATTTTCAAGATTTCAGGATTGCAACATTTCCAGTGGATTCTATCATTTATGAGGTTAAGGGATTGGCATTTAATCAAACACATCAACCTCTCTATGTACCTTAATGTTGTTGGTGTTGATTGTTGAACTCCTCTATCGTGACCTCAATCAAAAAGCATCCTTTAGTCAAGCAAAATCACTTATTAAGCATGGGAATTTTTTCTAATTCTACCTTATTTTAATTCTTCGTTTAGGAAGTTTCATCAAAATTGTAGCGTGTTGAGTCCTTCGAGGATGAACTTCGAGATTCAAGTTAGACACAAGGACTAAGAGCCTAAAGGAGGGGGGCATAGGGTGTTATTGATGAATAGGATCCCAAAATAGGATTGATAGTTCACACTTGCATAATTGTATGTTGGACTTGAAAGCCTCAAATAATGTGATGTCCTCTAAAATCATCAAGAACTAGGGTCCTCAAGAAATTTCCTCATTACAATATCTATACCATGGATTTACACAATGTTGAAGTGTGTTGAACCATTGAAAAATTAGACTGTATTTACATGGAGCAACTTAAACTCTATTTACACCGGATTAATTGTTATTGCTAGGATTTATAATTTTTATGACCTCGATGTCCCCTTGTCCTCCCCCCTTGAATTTCCCTAAAATTTGGGGATGGTCTCCACGCATCCCCAATGTGCATTTCCCCACTCATGCGCTCCTGTGTCCCGAAAACTTGGGGGAACATTGATTTATACCCATTTCAAGTAGTAGGGTGTATTCCCCAATAGGGATTATGAGTCCACCCAATAACCCTTACCAAAAAGGTTGGCCTTACCATCACCCTTATTGACTAGGTCAGCCTTAGCCAAACCTAATAATAATAATTACATAAAGTGGACTGTGATTAAAGGTGAAGCTTACACCATTCCTAACAACTAATGATGTCAACATGTCAATGGATCAAGCCTCTTCCTTTCAAGAACGATGGCCCTACAACATCTCATCCCTTAGGTGTGGAAAATCTCATGTTCTAGAATCAACTAGGTAGTTGCCTATAACAATCGCCTTTGTAAACAGTTTTGAAGAAATAATTATTGTCTTTTTTTCTTTAATTTTTACAATGGTATCTTTCTCCAAAGGTTAATTCATCTCTGAGATAGAACTGGTCCTTGACTTGGCTTGTTTCTTCCTTCTCAAACATACAGGAGGAGTCTCAACTTCTCCACACAGAAAACTGGGTGGATACTAAACTATGGGAGGATATCCAACTTGGATGCATTTAAATTTCTTCTAAAGTCTCGAATGATCCATATATGACTAGTCTTAAATTCAAGTTCTATGGATACTAAACAATGGGAACATACACAATTTCGAGACATTTCCCTCTATTCTACAACTAAGTTGCAGACTGCAGGATACAGGGAAACGGGTATGAGTTTCTAAAACATGTACATGCTAGAAACATGACCCCCAAAAATTTGAAAACAAGTGAACATGGCACCAAAAAATAAAAATAAAAAAATATTCAAAATTTAGATTTTTTAAATAGCACATAATCTTGATTCTTAAAATAAAGAATAAAAATTTAGAATTTTTTTTCTATTGTCAATAAAGTCAAATTAGTGTCAAACATCATTATCAAAGGTTTAATAGCAAGTTTAGTTGTTTGGTGGATCCCAATGTTCATTTCCCTAGTCAAAACACATTTTTTTGAGGCCGAAACATGGGATTTACAATGTGAAATACACCCAAAAGGCCACATGTCATCTACAACCTTTGACTGTCCAATTTCATTTGTTGACTAAACATGATTCTTTCTAAGGCAACTTGGAGTGTTCAATGTGGCCTTCTAAACAGATGTCACCTGTTACCCCTGACATTGTATGAGGCCCTACGCTTGTGATTTTTCATCACAAAGCTTGTTGACAAGTGGATGCAGCTACTAGAGACCTTGTGTGCTTGACGCTGGAGTTATAGTTCCAATAGATTTGAGGCCATAGTTGGCCATATTGGTGCTAGTAGCTATTGGATATGATCTCTCCATGATGTTTTCATATTGTTGTACTCTCCTCTTGATGATATTGGCATGCTTGGAGTGTCTTTTGCTTAGTAATTATCTAACACTTTGTGCATTTATGAAATGGGAACCCATCAACTTAGGGTCTCCCTGTTAATTTTGTGTCTTTTCCCACCCCGATTTCAAGGCACTTGCTCATTGTTTGATGTCCAACCCAATAAACATTTCTATTGTAGATGAATTGATTTCTCATAAATAAATTGTACATGAAACACTAGAAAAATTCACTAATGTAGGAAACAGAAAATTACTGACAGTCACACATAGCAAAAATTTCAGACATCATATTTTTGGCAAATTTCCCGGTAAAAACCCAAAAGGGGAAGACCTATTTGAGAGAGACTAATTTTATTTCTTCAATAAAATAATGCAACAGCAGAATACAACTTATATCAACCAGCAAAACCCAGAATGTTGTCTCGAATCTCGTGCCAACCCAGCAATGTACAGACTTTCCAAAAACAGGTTGTACAGACCTCGAAATTCGTGCCTAGAATTTTTTTCCTCGAAAATTGTGCCAACAGCTCCAGCTTCAATTCTTTCCCTCGAAATTCATGCCCATCTCAAACCTCGAGTTCGTGCCCAATTAATGTTGTACGAATGTTGTACGGATTTTGTACCTTCCTCAAATTTCATGTTGTTGTCTAGAAATTTGTGCCACTGTTTCTCCTCAAAAATCATGCATATTGTTGTACAGATTGTTGTACCTTCCTCAATTTGCATGCCTACAAATTTCTCTCTAGTCTGTCTTCCTTCTCTTCTCCAGAAAGTGACCTCTCCTCTCAAATGCTCATTAAAGAAAAAAATGAAAAGCCTTCCCTTGCCTTTTTATTTGGAATCCTATGGTGAGTGAAGAGGCATCTAATCCAAGGGCCCACATTGATTTAGATGGATGGATGACATTAAATGCACATTTAATTTTCTCCAAAAGTAATTTCACTCGCCTCACTTAAATTTATCAAAAAGTCACTTTAATCTCTAAAGTGGAATTAAATGCTCATCTCAAGTCATTTAATGCAAGGGTCACGTTATTTTCTCATTTTTGTGACTTAGGATAAAAATCACTAGGGGAACAACTTCCTAGGTACAAAAATCAACACTCCCTCTTACCGAGGAAGGTGTTTTGTACCACTTCCAACTTGTCCCTAAAGAAGGCAAACTTGCCCCGCCCCAAGGATTTTGTCAGAATGTCTGCAACCTACTCATCAATGGAAATGTACTATAACTCCATAGCTCCTCTCTGAACATAATCTCGGATGAAGTAATATCTGATCTCAATGTGCTTTAACCTGTCATGGAAAACTGGATTCTCAGAGAGCTGAATGCAACTCCGATTGTCACAGTGAATCACCGTAGGCCTAAGCTCCTGACCTATGTTGTTGGGAGTGAGGAGCGAGGAGCGGGGAGCGGGAGCAAAGCAAAAAGCGAAATGTTCAAAAGCTCTCGTTTTAGGAGTGTTTTTTGTATAGTATATATTTTAATATATTTTGATGGATTTATATCTAAAAAACATGTAGGATGTTGAATTAGCTATAGAATACATGGATTAAACCATATAGCATCAATCATCTAGTAGTTATAACTTATAACATTATCATCAAATGATCAACCATAAAAACTTTTGTAGGAGCTTGGCAAAGAAGGGAGGTACCATAACATTGTCATTAAATGATCAACCTAGTATAGGAGCGTTTAGTATAGGAAAGGAAGGGAGCGCCTCGGGAGCGCCTCGGGAGCGCCTTGGCAGCGTGCTCCCAAAACTGAGAGCATTTTGGGAGCGAGCTTCGGGAGTGAGAGCGAGGGGGTGGGGAGAGCTCCCACGCAACATAGCTCCTGACCAAATAAATCCACCAATAACTTGTGAAGCCACAATGCCTCGCAACAAGCCTGATTGGTTGCCATGTACTCAACCTCCGTAGAACTCAAAGCAACAGACTTTTGCTTCCGACAGAACCACAACACTGTTGTCGAGCCCAAACTGAAACAACAACTGAAAGTGCTCTTATGTTCTGTCACATAACCTACCCAATCTTAATCCATGAAACCAACCAAGCTAACATCACCCGAACTCTTGTAGTCCAGACCATAATCCACAGTCCCAACAAGGTATCTCAACACATGTTTTGCGGCTACCCAGTGCACTCTCCTAGGATCTACCATGAACTGACTGAGTGTGTTCACCACAAAACACAAGTTTGGCCTGGTGTTGACTAGATACATCAACGAACCAATGAGATGACGATATAAGGTAGGATCCACCAACTCTCCCTTAGAAGCATGAAGCTTCCTCCAGTTGGTGATCATCGGTGTAGCCATAGGCCTGCAGTCCTCCATCCAAAATTTCGTCAAAATATCAACTACATACTTTCCCTGTCCCAGGAAAATATGTCCAAGATCCTTCCAAACCTCTAATCCCAAAATATAGTGCGTCAACCCAATGTCGGTCATCTCGTACTCTGAAGCAAGATCTTTCTTGATTTTTGCTATGAGGCGCTCCTCACCTATGATGAACAAGTCATCCACATATAGCAGAAGAATGAGCGGATCTTCACCAACTATGATGTAGTAAAGGTTCGGATCAGCTTCACTCTTCTAAATCCCATAGATAGCAAGTAAGAGTCTATCTTGAAGTACTAAGCTCTAGGAGCTTGCTTCAGCCCATACAAGGATTTCCTCATCCTGCACACATGAGACTCTCTCCCATGAATCTCAAATCCCTGAGGCTGCTCCACATCCACCTCCTCCTGTATAACTCCATATGATGGATCTTCCAACCCATTTCTGCAACAATGGAGATCACTTCCCTAATCAAGGAGTAACGAGCAACCGGTGCAAATGTCTCATCATAATTGACTCCCTCAACCTGTGAAAACCCTCAAGCCACAAACTGAACCTTGAATTTCTCTGCACTGCCATCTGCAACATGCTTTATCTTGTAAAGCCACTTGGAAGTGACCACTGACTTTCCCTTTGGTCTCAATATAATCTCCCAGACATCATTTTCATGAAGGAATGGTACTCTTCCATCATGGCATCCCTCAAAAAACTAATGCTGAGAGTCCTCCTCAAAAGTAAAAGGCTTTGAATTACGAAGACTAGCAACCAATGCCATACCCAACCTGGTTGGCAGCACTATACTCCTCACTGGTTCCTTAGGTGGCCCAAACGACTCTGCTTCCTTCAAGGTGTCACGAAGCCACTTGGGATTCCTCTTCCCTGAAGGTGGCTCCCAAACTGGTCTCTCATCCTCTGAAGAACTATTAGAAGTGGATGGCCTAGAAACCTATGCACCAGTAGCTGGTAAACCAACCACTTGTGAACTTTGCAATCCAGTAACTACAATTGGTGAACCTATAACCGTAGAACCAGAACATGTCCTCGAAATACCTGTCAACTGAATCACTGTACCTAAAGAACCTGTGGCCCGGTCACTCTGGAAACCTATGACCCTACACTATCTTGTTGACCTCTATGCAACCACCTGAGGTGTGGAAGCTTGTGGCTCCCCCTGCTCTGTCTCCCGAGACTTTTTGAAAGCCTGCTGCTCCTCAAACCTCACTTCCCGATTCACAACAACTCTCCTATGAGAAGGAATGTATATGCGGTAGGCTTTCGAAGTCTCATCTGCTGGAGTTGGTACAACTTCAGAAACTATTCTTATTGTTCGTGTATTGTACCTCCTACGGGAGATGAACTTATTGTAATCAATCATACAAACCCTAGAAGAACAATGTAGACCTTGGGGAAAAAATCAAGCAAAAGAAAAGACAATAAAATTATAAAAAATTTAAATTATGCTACTCCCCCAAGTGAAGTCGGCCCCAGTTAAATTATTAGTGGAAAATCTGTATAAATAGGAGGTGCCCCTCCTCATTTATCCACACAACAGCAGCACAATGAAGTTTGCAGTTTTCTGGGAGAGAGAGAAGTTCACATATATTGTAGAAGAAGATTGTTTTCAAGGTTTCTATATTTGGAAAGCTTTTCCATATTTTCTCTTTCTTCTTCATTGTACTCTGATCTCAGAATTAGACAAAGGTTGTTGGGTTTTCTCCCATTTGGGTTTCCCAGGATAAAAATACTCGTGTTATTGTCATGTTATTGTTTTGTGTTTTGTCTATCTTCTAGTGATCCTATTGATAAATACAATTAAGATATACTGCTATAATCTTATGAAAATCTAACATGGTATTAGAAAAGTGCTAGAAGAAGCCATGACAAGAACTCTGTCAAAAACCTTTCGGAACTAGGGATTCATCTTTCAAGGTCTCCACTCTACCTTTTGGTAGAAAAAGAGCCTTGGGAATTTCACTCTAAGGAGGGCGCATCTTTTGGTGAAGACAGAATTCAATTCTGAGAATTTTCAAATTTTGTCCTAATTCTACAGCTGCAACAGAAATTAGGGCTTCAGTTTTTTACATACACCCCCCACAGTTTTGGCTCGACTCTACCACTTCTCAGCTCACCTCTCTAGGGGGCATTTATCTGTGGAGTCAGTTTTCCAAAACTTCGACCTTCAGTTTTGACCTAGTCTCTGCTAGGGTTTCAGATCCAGATCTACAGTCAAGATGATCAGCATGAAGGTTGAAGGTCGTCTGGAAGGAGCTTCCAACTTCATCCCCTGGAAGTCTAGGATTCTTCTGCTAGAAGAAAATGACCTATTACAGTGTATAAATGAAAAGGTCCCTTAATCAGAAGCCGAAGAAGACAAACCTCGCTGGAGGAAGAATAATGCCAAAGCAAGAAGGATTTTAGTTGACTCGATTAGACACCACTTGGTTCCTTAGATCTCAGAAAAGACTACAGCGAGAAAGGTGTTCAAAACCTTAAAGAAGCTATTTGAACACAGTAATATCAATGTGACTCTCACATTGAGGAATAAGCTATTGAATATGAAGATGACGAAGTCCGAGAATATTGCCTCATATTTCATGAGGATCAACGAACTCCGAGACAAGCTAAAGTCCAGTGGAGAAAATCTTGAAGAAAAGGATCTCGTTATGACCACCTTAAATGATCTCCCACCATCTTGGGAGTCTTTCATCCAAACTATAAGTCGTCGAACCAAGTTGCCCAAATTTGATAAGCTATGGGCATAATGCACTCGGGAAGAAACAAGAATCACAGCACGCCAAAGACGTCATGGCGCTCAACCTAAGGAGAATCAAGCATTCATATCTCATGCCAAGAAAGGCAAGGGAAGGGGAAGGATGTCCTTCAATCACAAGCATCAAGATAAGAGATCAAGTCCTCCCCCAGATAAGAAGAAACAAGAGGAGGACTTATCTCAGATACAATGCTACAAGTGCAAGAAATACGGTCATTATGCCAGTAGCTGTCGAGGTTCAATCAAAAGGACGCATGAAGCTTCAATTGTTGATGTAGAAGAAGACCCACCTCACAAGGAGCCAAGGAAGGATGATCATTCGGAGTTCTTCTAAGAAATGATATGAAGACCCAGACTATGATGATCGTCAATCAAGCATATGAAGATCAATAGACTCTGACAGTGGTAGCCCACCCACAAAACTACAAAAGAAAAGTATTTGATTTTACATCCTCTAGTAGATTAGATCTGGTTGTTTTTTAATATGTTTTACACATATCTACATTTCTAAATTCAGGTAGTTAAATAGCCTGTCATGTTGCACAGCCCATCTAGGATGACGACTCCTTTACAACATATTGGAGTACACACCCTTAATGGTATGCTATAATGGAGACCATAAGCATCCGGATAATGGCCTTACGTGTGTTGTGTCGAAGCATTGACTAAAAGGTTGCCTACATTATTTTGTTAAAACAATGATAATGAAATATTGTTAACCATCTGACAGGATTTGACTTGTAGGGAAAGCCATGATCTACAAGGACAAGTGATCCCATTGATATACGGATGGAACAGAAGCAGAAATCCTCTAGAAGCACGTACTATGACTCTCAGACCCAGAATAATGTCATGCAGAGATTTGGTGATCAGAAGCAGAAAGCTTCTTCGAATGTCGGTCTATCTGCTGCTTCAACAAGATTTACTCAACCGACTTTTGAGAGATGGAGGGAGTTATCCCTCAAAGACAAGGATTATAGTATCCTTGAAAATTGTAGGATCCTTGATGAACCTGGTCGTCAACAGGATGGATAATTACTTTCCAGTCTACATTCATGTGTTCAAGTTAGAACCTTCAGGAAAGAAGAAAACATTCATGGGATATCGCAAGTCTTCAAAGGCTTATAGAATATACATCCCAGGATCGAGGCAAATCGAAGTCAGTCGGGATGTAACCTTTGAAGAAGAAATGGCTATCCGAAAAGGAAGAGGATCAGATATGGAGATCGATGACGATGAAGAGATGAGATCATCTCCCCTCCAAACATTAAGAGGGAGTCTGAAGAAATGAATAAACCAATCAATCCCATTGATCCAGTTGAGCCAAATGATGCTCCCACAGATATGACGGTAAGCCAGAAAAGACTCAGATGGGCAGGACAGATTTTGCATAATGCAGAGGAGCATGAGGCTCCGCATGGAGCTGATGGGAGCATTGAAAAATACAAGGCCAGATTTGTTGCCAGAGGGTTCTCTCAGAAAGAGGGAGTCGATGATGATGAGACATTTGCTCCTATGGCTCAATATACTTCCATCAGTTCGATCATTGTTATTACTTCAGCAATGGGATGGAAGTTGTATCAGACGAATGTCAAGAGAACCTTTCTTAATGACATTGTTGATACATTACTTCTTGGGATTGGAAGTATGATAAAGGCAAAAGAAGATTTTCCTAGGTCAAGGAAAATACACCATGGATATACTAAAGAGATTCGAAGTGTTGGACTACAAGTCCATAGCTACTCCGATGGATGCAATTTGAAGAAGCTGAGAGATTTTGCTTCAGATTCAAATTTAATCAATCCCACTATGTATTGCCAGTTGATTGGGCCCTTGATGTATTTGACGAACACCAGACCAGATATTTGTTTTGCTTTGAATGCCCTCAGTCAGTTTATATACGAATCGAGGCAGATTCACTGAACTGCTGCAAAACATGTGCTAAGATACTTACATGGCACTGTGGGATATGATCTACTATATAATTCAGATTGTGATTTGAGATTGCAAGGGTTTAAAGACTCAGATTGGTCCGGATGCACTACAGATAGAAAGAGCGCTTCAAGATGGAGTTTCAGTCTGGGTTCTGCACTAATTTCCTAGTATAGTAGGAAGCATAATTCAGTAGCTCTCAGTACTGCAGAGACCGAGTATATGGCTGCCAGTTCAACTGCCCGAGAAGCAGTTTGGCTTCATAAACTTTTTGCAGGATTGTTTGGCCAGATTCCAAAACCAACCGTGATTCACCGTAATAACCAGAGTTGTGTGCAGATGTCAGTGAATCCTGTATTTCACGACAAGTAGAAGCACATAGAGATTCAGTATCAATTCATACATGATATGGTGCAGAAAGGAGCTCCAGTATATCCCGACAGACGACCAGACTGCAGATGTTCACACCAATCCTCTTCCCAGGATGAAGCTTGAATACTTCCGCAGAAGACTTGGAGTAGAAGAGAACGTATCCCTCCTTGAGAGGGAGAGATGACTGAGAGACATTTACCATACTTTTTCCCAGGTACCTCTGCTCGTCCAAGTTCTGACTCAGGTATGGGAGAAATCCCATTGGCAGATGAGACGAACAAGTAGTAGATGGTCGAGTTCACACAGGTGCCTCTGCTCATCTAGGTGCTCAACCAGGTATGGGAGAAATCCCATCGACAGATGAGTCGGACACGTAGCAGATGGTCGTGTGATTGCACAGACAGCTCTACTCGTTGAGGTTCTCAACCAAGTATGGGAGTAACCCATCGACAGATGCGACGACCAGGCAGTAGATGGTCGTGCACATTTACTCCTTCAAGTTGTCAACCAGGTATGGGAGTACCCCATCGACAGATGAGACGAACAGGTAGTAGATGGTCGCACACATTTACTCATCCAGGATCTCTAGCCAAGCATGGAAGTATTCCATTGACAGTAGAGACGAATAGGTAGCAGAAGATTTTCTCTCAGACATCCGGATAGAACATATTCATAAAGACAACCTTCAGTACGTTTAGAGATGATAGAGACAGTATAGATGTACAGATGAAACCCAGATGATCGTGATACTGATGAAGACCAAAGAATACCTTTCTTGTTGAGAGGGAGTGTTGGAGTTCGTGCAACTTCAGAAGTTATTCTTATTGTTCTTGTATTGTACCTCCTACGGGAAATGAACTTATTGTAATCAATCATACAAACCCTAAAAGAACAATGTAGACCTTGAGGAGAAAAGCAAGCAAAAGAAAAGACAAAAAAAAAATTTAAAAATATAAATTATGTTGCTCCCCCAAGTGAAGTCGGCCCCAGTTAAATTATTAATGGAAAATCTATATAAATAGGAGGTTTCCCTCATTATTCCACACAGCAGAAGCACAGTGAAGTTTACAATTTTATGGGAGAGAGAGAAGTTCGCATATACTGCAAAAGAAGATTGTTTTCAAGGTTTCTATCTTTGGAAAGCTTTTCCATATTTTCTCTTTCTTCTTCATTGTACTCTAATCTCAGAATTATCATCTATAGACGAAGGTTGTTGGGTTTTTTCCCAGGATAAAAAATACTAGTGTTATTGTCGTCTTATTGTTCTGTGCTTTGTCTATCTTCTAGTGATCTTATTGATAAATACAATTAAGATATACTGCGATAATCTTATGGAAATCTAACATCATCATAACCCACAAAGATTCCCTTACCTACAATGGGGTCCAACTTTGTCCTCTTCTCAGAAGGGACTGGTGAATAAGTCAAGAATCCAAATATCCTGAAATGACTCACCTCAGGCTTCTTCCTGGAAAAAGCCTCCCCAAGAGTCATGCACCCCAAGACACGATGTGGACTCATGTTCTGAAGATATACAGTTGTACTACAGGCCTCAGCCCATAGAAAAGAAAGGAAGACTCTGGTCATGAAGCATAGCTCGAGTTGCTCCCGTTATAGCTCGGTTCTTCCTTTCTACAACCCCATTCTGCTAAGAGGTATATGGAACAATAAACTGTCTCCTGATGCCCACCTACCTGCAAAACTCATCGAAAGCAGTGTAGGTATACTCCCCTCCATTGTTTGATCTAAGAACTTGTATCCTCCTCCCAATCTGGTTCTCCACAATAGCTTTAAACTCTTGGAACCTCTGCAAGACCTCCTCAAATTTCTTGTTACTCAAGAAGTAGATCCAGGTTTTCCTGGAACAATCATCGATGAATGTCACATAGTACTCATAACCTTCTAGTGAAACAGATGACATCGAACCACATAGATCCGAATGGATCAAATCAAGTACTCCAGCTAATCGACTGTCACTGCTCGAAAACGCAGTCTTAGTGTACTTTCCCAAAGCACACCCTTTGCACACATCACTATGCTTTGTGCTAACCTTATCCATACTTGCAACCTTGTACCTCAACATCCTCAGAGCAGGATGAGCCATCCTCCTATGCAACAACTCACAAAGGTCACTGTTGTTGTTGTGTGCCAAAGCATGTTGGGGTTGCAATAGTAACTTGTAAATCCTCCCACATCTGACTCCAATAGCATAGGACTCAGATAGTCCAGATCCCTTGGGAAAAATGCGTACCTATCCATCAAGGAAGTACAGTCCAAGTCCCCTATCCTCAATCATGGAAACTGAAACCAGGATCTTTTTCAGCCCAGAGACATACAAGACATCCCTCAATGTCATGGGTTTCAAAGACTCCCTATGAAAGATAACGACCCCACAACCTACTGCTCTAACAACTGTGTCATCCCCCAACACTACCTCCACATCCAAGTCTATCTATGACAACTCGAAAAACATCTCCCGAACACATGTCATGTGAATCGAAGCTCCACTGTCAATGTACCAAGTGTTGGCGGTAGATGCACTCAAAGAATGGCCAGTCAACAAGGAATACTCTCTCATCCTCCATATCAGGGCTGGTGATGATAGAAGCTCTCACAACATGCCTAGCGCCGAGAGAAAACTCTCTATCAAATTTCACCGTAAACTCATCAATCTCCGTCGAAGTTGTTGTTTGTTGCTTCTTCTTCTTCTTCTTCTTATGTGGGCGTTGTCCAACATAGTGCCCAAACCCCTGACAAGAAAACCACTTTACAGTGCACATATCCTTCTTCTGTCCACCCTGCTGCTTAGCCCCACCCTTCTTGGACTTCCTCTTTATGTCGGCTATCAAAGCCACATTCTCCTCATCCACCCTACTAGTAGAAGAGCTCCCCTGCACAAGACCTCTCCAGGTCTCCTCCTGCACAAAGTCATCCCAAAGACGATCCCAAGAAAGCATGTTCTCCTTGGCAACAATAACCTCCACGAAAACAGTCCATGGCTTAGCCACATCATTCAGGGTTGTACACACTAGCTCACTGACAAGAACTACCTCCCCAACTGCTGCAAGCTCATCTCTCACCTAAGAGATCCTAGTAAGATATGGTGTCACACCCTCATCTTTGACCATCTTGATGCTATTCAGTTTCCCACGTAGTACCATCTTTTGATTCTCATTTGAGTTCTGGAACAAGTTAGTAAAGGCCTCCCACATTGTATAAGCACATGTTTTAGTGATCAAATGTGGGATTATGTGGTCCTTCACTGCATCAAGAATGACCCTCTTTGCTTTGATGCCCTTTTCATTAAAGTCTAATAGTGGTGTTGCATCTGTTGTTGCGAGAACTACAATAGGGTGTGTTTGAGTGTGGTTTACCACCTCATCCCACAACTCATTCTCCCGTAGAATGAGAACTATCCTAGCCTTCGAAGGAGCAAAGTTCCCAGCCCACTCCAACCTGTCTTCCAACCTCAATCCAGTAGCGATTTCTCAAAAAAATAGGAACTCCAAAATTCTACCCATTGAACAAAAGAATGCCTGGAAATTCACAAATCTGATTTCTGTCCCTTTCTTCAACTCAGCTCTGATACCATGTTATTTTTCTGTGTCTTTTCCCACCTTGGTTTCAAGTCACTTGCTCATTGTTTAATGCCCAACCCAATAAACATTTATGTTGTAAATGAATTGATTTCTCATAAACAAATTGTAAATGAAACATTGGAAAAATTCACTAATGTAGGAAACAAAAATTTACTGACAGTAACACACAGGAAAAAATTTAGACATCATATTTTTGGCGAATTGCCTAGGAAAAACCCACAAGGGGAAAACCTGTTTGAGAGAGAGTACTTATATTTCTTTGGTAAAATAATGCAACAGCAGAATACAACTTATCTCAACCGGCAAAACCCAGAATATTGTCTCGAATTTCGTGCCAACCCAACAGTGTACAGACTGTCCAAAAATAGGCTTTACCGACCTTGAAATCATGCTCAGAATTTTTCTCCTCAAAAATTGTGCCAACAGCTCTAGCTTCAATTCTTTCCCTTGAAATTCGTGCCCATCTCAGACCTCGAATTTCGTGCCCAATTAATGTTGTACAGACGTACAAATTCTGTATCTTCCTGGAATTTCGTGTAGCTGCCTGGGAATTCATGTCACTGTTTCTCCTCGAAAATTGTGCACATTTATTGTTGTATGAACTGTTATATGAATTGTTGTACCTTCCTTGATTTGTGTGCCTGCAAATTTCTCTGTCTGTCTTCCTTCTCTTCTCAAGAAAGTGACCTCTCCTCTCAAATGCTCATTAAAGAAAAAAAATGAAAAGCCTTCCCTTGCCTTTTTGTTTGGAATCCTAGGGTGACTGAAGAGACATCTAATCCAAGGGCCCACATTTAAATGAACATTTAAATCTCTCCAAAATTAAATTCATTCAACTCACTTAAATTTATCAAAAGTCACTTTAATCTCTAAAGTGGAATTAAATACTCATCTCAAGTCATTTAATGCAAAGGTCATGTTATTTTCCCATTTTTGTGACTTAGGCTAAAAATCACTAGGGGAACAACTTCCTAGGTACAAAAATCAACACTCCCTAAGTTTCAAAGTGTTAATAATTGAACCTTGATGAAGTATTCCCTATGGGATATTTGACAACATGATTTATGATGTGGTTATTTATTACGTTTGAGGCTATGATGTTGGGAGCGAGGAGCAAGAGCAGAAAGCAAAAATTTGAAAAGCTTCCATTTTGGGACCGTTTTGGGATCGTTTTTTATATAATACATATTTTAATATATTTGAATGCATATATTTAAGAAAAACATGTAGAATGCCAAATTAGCTATATAAAACATTAAAGCATAGATATAATCATTTAGTACACATATAACATCAATCAACTTGGAGCTATAAGTTATAACATCGTCATCAAATGATCAATCATTAACAACACCAATCTTCAAGTTTAAACATATAATATTTGCAATCAACAAACTCTAAGAGATAACATCAACCATGAAATGAAACAGGGCATCATATTTATTACCAAAGAGTTGTAAGCTAAAGGCAAAGGTCCTGCATTTGAAAACCTACTGGTGGTTGGGGGTGTGGCATCTCTATTGTATGAATTTGATCACCATCTTGATCACCCAAAAGTTCAACCTCCAAGCGCTCTAATGCTATGGCTCCATCCTCCAAATTAACCTCCTCTAGATTGTTGTAATGTTCCGTTTTTATAAAAAGGGAATAACTGAGGACTAATAGCACTAGGAGCAGAAAGGTACATCAATTCAGTATTATCAAGTCATCAGTGTAGTAAGAAGGCCATAAGAGTTCATATCATAAAGCATGCAGAGCATGCATGCCTTATTTTAGTGTTAAAGTCAACATGAAATTAGAATTGCATGCATGCAAAAGTTAAGCGCAAACCCTAAAAGTGATATGCATGCAAACCCTAAAAATGGCATGCATGCAAACCCTAAAAGTGACATGCATGACATCTAAGCATTATTTAATGATGCATGCACCCAATTAAGTCTCCATGCGCATGCATGCAAGTCAACTGCAAATTAGAAGTTAAAGTGACCTAATTAGGTCAAAAGTTAGGGTTTTCGCAGTTGAAAGTTATAAAAGAAAGATAAAGTGAATGGAGACTTTACTTTTGGATTATTATTGATTTTGGAGCTCTTGAGTAGCAGCACAGTGTGCGGCCACAACTGTTGGGGTTGGAGACTACGTCTTGAATTTCAGCAATGCGATATCTGCCCTAATCTCCTTCAGGATAAACCATCCAGGTTTGTCACCATGTCTATTGCATTCATCATTATCCAGTGTTCCAGTATATGTCAGAAGGTTATTTACAGGGTCATCCGTACAGCTGGGGCATTTAGCTAGGAAACCCCAGTCATTCACCAGGACTCTGGATCACCATATTTCTTCCACATGTGGCCTGCATTCTCACTAATAGGATCACTCAACTGCATTGAGTGATTATCAGCCATCAGTTTGTCCATTCGGGGCAGCTAGCAGCAGATTACAGGGTTGTGGGGGCGTGAGCAGCAGATTGGTAGACCAATTCGCTAGGGCATCTAGAGAGGTCAAAACTCTTGCATGCTCCGGCCATCCTCTCCGGCACGAGCACACCTACCTTCATGATCACAAAATGCAATGGATAATGTTACCTTTTGGAATTACTCTAAGAATGTTTACACCATGCTTGGAGTGGTTTATGAGATTTGGGGTACATGTTGTTAGTTTAGCTCCTTAATGGTCTATCATGGATTTGCACATGAGAGATTATTTGTGTTGGATCTGCACATGGGAGATGGCTTACTTAATGGTTGCTTGACCTTAGCTGGGTGCTTGGAGAATATTCTTCCCTAAGGTGTTGGAGATATTTAGATAGCCAGGTGGCATTCTACAAGATGGTCACATGGAGATGGTTGCTTGCTTGGAGAACATGCTACTTATGAGGAGGAGCATTTCAAATCTTGAAGGAGGGAATTGAGCCTTGGACAACATGATGTAGCTTGGATGCTTACATGGAGGCCTAGACTTGACGTAGGGACCCCTAGGTTCTGACAATGTTCATGAAGTGGGAGTGGTCCCAACGTAGTACATGGCTTATAAGGTTCATTGGAGTCATTGGAGGCTTGTAGGATGAGTGTTGGACAAACTCGTGGAGCACCCTTGCATTTGAAGCCTTGCTTGTGGATGAAATCATTGAAGCTTAACATGTGTACCCTTAACATGAACCATCATCTGTCTTTGTAGCTTGCTTGTAAATCCATAGGCCCAGTGTTATCAGAACCGGAGCGGATCCGACAAAATTGGTCAGTCGAATCAAATTCAAGTCCGTATTGGTCTAGTTTGATGTTTCAAACCGAAAAAAGGCCAGATCCATATGAAACCCGCTTTAAAGCACAAAACCAGATGAATCTATGTGGCACGACTAGGGACTACCAAAACTCAATTTCAAAAAAAAATACCTACTTAACTATGAGCATAATAACTAACCCTAGGGACCTACTAAAGCTATTTTGGTTACATACACCCTTACTTGCTATATACATGAGAAACTTTGCATATTTGTGTGTAATGGTTTGGATTTGTATGGGATGCACATGAATATATGTGTTCTTTTCAAAATTAAAATATTTTATTTATCTTTTTGTCGACTAATTTTTTGGTTCGGTTTTTTTTAGGTTTTTTTCTGGTTGCAATTCAATTCAAATTTTTGAGGTTGATCGATTCAATGATCAATCCAATTCAGATAACACTACATAGGCCCACATATGTATGGTTGGCCTCCATTACCTCTCACATATATAGAGGAAGGAGAGAATTCTTTCACATCATCATTATTATACTCTTCTCTTTGTACTTGTCTTCTTGGAGTGAAATGATAGGATTCATGAGGAAACACTAGGATACATTATGAAAGGGAAGGAGGATATATTTGTTGACAACTCGTTCTTGTGAACTACTAGGATTTACTCTTGTGAAGAAGACTTTGGAGATGATGATCTTATTATTCATTCCTTCTTGTTCATTCTTGAGTTAAAGATGTGACCAAGTGGAGTGAACTTGTCTTCCTCTCTCTCTCCTAAATCTTCTTTTGTCCTTGATCTCTGTCCCTGTTGGAGTCACTCGGGATTCTAGAGCTTCTAGGAGCATCTTGAATACTAGGGTTAGGGTTTCATTCCCTGAAGACTTCTAGGAGCATCTCTTGAATTGCTTGGATAATTGGGATTGTTAAGAATGGAAATATTGTCCGTTGTTGCTTCTATTATATTTATATTTCATAACACTAAAGGCTGAAAATTCACAAGGTTAAGACCTTGGAAACCTCTAGTTAAGAGCTAAAATTTATGTTTTGCATTTGATTGTTGTTTGTCCAAAATTTTCTACAAACAAGGGGGTGTCAAGGTATCTAAAAATTGCATTATTCTCTTAAGACTAATGTTCTAAAGTGTTTGGTTCTTCACAATAGTTAGGAAATCAATATTAACTTCATTTTCTAGTTTTATAGATGGATAATACATGGCCAACAAAGATGGAGAATAATATTTGAGTGTAAGGACATATGCTCAGGCATGGAGTGGAACATTTAGATTATCCCACCTTTCGACCACATGCTTATGAATATGATCATAAAAGATCAAATCTCTTGGCTCAACAATGCCTTTGAATCGTCCTAGCATGCGATCCATCTACTCCTACACCTTTCCAATCACCATTTGATCTATATTTGCAAATCAAATTATATTATAAATGGGCTTGGTGAATTGCAAAATATACCTAACCTATGACCAAAACTAACCATTAAGAACATTTCGTTCCCCGTTTCGGAAACTTAAACGGAGGGGATACGGCTTGGAAACGCCAGTGAAACGTTTCCAAGCCGTATCCAAAAATTAGAAACGTTTCCATTCCGTTTCCAACCATTTCCTGAAACGTTTCCAGAGTTTCCAGCCATTTCCTTAGACGTTTCCAGCAATTTCCTGGTTTTCTTAAACGTTTCAGCTGCTACAGGGTAAGTTTTTGACTAGAAATATTGATTTTTTAACATGAAAATAAACAAATAAATAACCCCAAAGGTAAACTATAAAACCATAACCCTAAATTGAACCTCAAAACATAGATATAAAGCCTCAAAGCTTATAAATCAAGAGCAAAACCTTAATCCTAAATTGGTAAATGGTAATTTGACATCTTATGTCTCACTGATTGTGTTTCATTGTAATTTTCCAAAATTGATAGAGGCCTACCGTTGGTTCAAAAAATCATTGATCTGTGGACATTTTATTGTATCAAATGCTTGTCTACTATAGTGATAGTTTCACAGCGTACTGTAGGTGTACAATGATTTTTTTTCTTTTTTTCTTTTTTTCAATTTTTTTGTCAATTCCCCACAACTTCGTTTAAATAAACCCCAATGACTTGCATATGTGATAAATCAACTTCCATATCAAAATTGATACAATGGCAGCTTTAGCCATACAAAATAGCGTACTACATTTATGAAGGGTTACATAAACCAACACATATTTCCAATAATCTTCCAACAAACTTCAGTTTTCTTCTTTTCCTTTTTGAATTAATATGAACCCTTGACCTACGGCCTTATTTACTCCATTGCTAGTACACTCATATCCATATCCTTATGTTGTGGAGAGAATTATGATGGTGCGTCGTTTAGCCAGTTATCCATAAGATGTGCATGTGATATTTTAATCTTATTTCAAGCATTTTTATTAGTATAAACCATAAAACATAAACAACATATCCAAGGAAACTCATTGGTGTCTAGAGATAGTATTATTGCATAGAGTGCAATGTCATCACACTCACACCTAAGTTGCATTAAAACATGAGCTCACTTATTTATACTTGTGTGCTTAATTAATCCCCTTAAAACATGGTTGATTATGTCAAATTTGAATATCCAAGTCAATTGCAAATCATAGACAATCCTATGAATTTAGGCCCTTTAAGAGCCAGTTAGTTAGTCACTTTTGGAACCAGTCGGTTGGTCAATTGACTCTCACTTGCCTAGTTGATTGTCTCGCCAGTGAGTGGACCAACCTAAATACAACATAGTTGAGTCTGTCTTACATAAAAAATTGTGTTTAATCACAAATTTTAACACTTTTCTAGAGGTGTAAACATGTAATATTTGTTAGATGGTAACATTTGGATACATCCATCAAGTAATTTCAGGGTTTGAAATCGATGTTTAGAAGTAGTTGACATGTTTTTGTTTAAATGCTTGCCAGCGGTTGACTTATCTATGGCACTTGAGATAGAAGAATATTGTTTAAGACGATATTTGAGTTTGCTGATTTTAATTGTTATAAATGAAACAACTACCTTTAAATCTAATTGATGAATGGTAGTCTAAAGTATGTATGTCTCATGGCCTTTTTGATATATATATATATATAAGTCTGCTGTCGTTTCCTTGCCGTATTGTATCCCACATTTTTCAAAATTTGTTGTATCCGTTTCCCTCCCCGTATCCGTATCTGTTCCCGTATCCGTTTTAGTGCAACTTAGTGTTTAAATGATATTGTTCATAAAATTTGTATGCATATTTGTATTCCTAGAATCAAGAAGTGTAGTATGCATGTTATAGTGAATGCATTGATATGGCTAGGATTAATGAACAGTATACTCTTAATGTGCGTGTCATGGGTAAGTAGCCTATAGTGTTGCACAACATTCCATGAGCTATTGTTGCTTGTCTAGAATGAAACCTCTTTGCTAACATGCTAGGAGCAATGCATGTTGAT
Organism: Pseudotsuga menziesii; assembly: GCA_001517045.1. Taxonomy (NCBI): domain Eukaryota; kingdom Viridiplantae; phylum Streptophyta; class Pinopsida; order Pinales; family Pinaceae; genus Pseudotsuga; species Pseudotsuga menziesii. The sequence goes on along the minus strand of LPNX010729775.1, from coordinate 101,689 downwards.
GTAATTGTAATTTCGGAATGTATTCATCTGTATTTCTTATATATTGTAACCCGATGTTTATTCTGGGATGTAATGTAATGTATTTGAGTCATGTCATACCCCGATGTTTATTACGGGAAGTTTCTATAATGAGAAAGTCATGTCAAGTCATTGTGGGTAACCCTCCTAATGGTCAAGGGTTAAAGTCCCCATAGTTGTGGGGCCCTTGGGTTATTAGACTATCCTAGTGAAGTCGACCCTAGGTGAGTCATTGTAAGTCGGGGCAATAGTCCCCACCATTGTGTTACCCTCCTATTGGTCAGAGGAGGCAAAGTCCCCACAAGTGGTGGGGCACTAGGGTTATTAGACACTCCTAGAGATGTCGGCTCTAGTAAGTAATTTTTAAGTGAGGCCGACATGTTGGAGTAGGTTCCAAGTGAACGGAATAATATAAATAGAGAGTGAGAGCCTCTCTATTTATCATTCTCATACACACACTCACTCATTGGGGCGCATGAGTGAGAGAGGAGAAGCTCTCTGAGTGTGAGAGAGAGAGACTGCTGCTGTCGGGAGATCATCTTACTGTTTTCCGATTTTACCTTTTGTGCTGATTCTATTTCTGAGGAAGTTGCGGGGTTTTCTCCTTTATGGTTTCCCCGAGGAAAATTCTTTGTGTCTCTTGTCTCTTGTGTTGTGCTTGTGTTTTATTGTTGTGTTTGTTATTCTCTCAGTTAAAAGATCCTAAGATCATAATGCTAGCTTGAATGTTGAAAAACTAACATGGTATCAGAGCTAACCTGAGAAGAAGACATTGTGCAGCTGCAGAAGCTAGGGATTCTTACTTTTTGGGTCTCTCTCCACAATCCATCAGCAAAAGTATGCTAGGCTGACTCTCCATTGAAGGGCGCATCTTTCTGTCGAAGCAGAATTCAATTCCGAACATTTTCAATTTTTGATGCGGAAATTAGGGCTTTCTACAGAAGAGGAATTTTAGAGTGAGCCCAGCATAGGATTGTTCTCCTCATCAAAATCGAAGTTTAGAGACCTGGATCAATATTTTTGGTTGGGTGAAACTCCGGGAAAGTCAAACCCTAGTTTGACCCCAAGCTAGAAAAACCCTAAATACTAAAACTGCTAAGTTTTGGTAAATTCGCTATATCCCGAGATTGGCAAAGTCTCAGGAGCTGAAAATTGCAGGGGCCGAAGATAAAATCTGGATGAACACTGTGTCCAAAATTCAGCCTCAGATTCGCTATATTCTGGGAGATAGGATCCCTCCAAGTTAGGGTTCCAGCCTCTTCCATAATTCATCCCTAAACAGGACACCTGGAGAGACTTGCTATAACTTGGGCTACAGAGGTCCAAATGGAATTCCTGAAGATGTTCCAAAAAGGGCACGGACTGTAATTTCTGTGGTCCGAATTTCAGACTTAGAAGACGAACCAGTGACACGTGGCAGTCCGTACAGCTTCGTTGTTCTGAACAGTCCTGTAACAGGTCACCTTGGGAAAAGGATCATAAATCCCATTAGGTGAAACCAATTCTGATGAAACCTATGGTGTTGGATCAGGGACATGCGAGGTTACCTCAGTGCGAAATGTCAGACATAGAGGAGTAGTAATTTCGGAGATATCATAGAAACAGTAACAGGCATTTCTGCAGAAGAAATTGGAAAACTAGGGCTTCCTGTTTCGGGAGCTTCCCTCCACTATTTTCAGAAAAGGAGTACATTGGACAGCTCCATTTGAAGAGATCTATTTGTCTATCCAATTAGATCTGAAAGATTCCAAGTTTTGAAAATTAAGGTTTCTATGACAAACCCTAGATCAGCGAACTCCGGAACCAAGACGGACACCTCAAATCGGTAAGATCTAATCCTTTGCTATTTTCATTTGAGGTTCTCATTTCAAAGTGATCTATCACATCAGCTTGATGATAAGCTCGGTGAAGTTGACAACTTCCAAGCATGGAAGTATATGATATCTCTGAAGAAAATGAATTAGACACCTACATGAGTAGAGAGGTTCCAGTTTCAAAGGGAGATGAGACTAGAAGCCTTTCACAAGAAGAACTTGGTCAAGGCCAAGAAGATCATGGTTGATTCAGTCACGGATCAACTTGTACCACAAGTGTCTTCCCTAAAGACACCGATGAGGTTTGATTCCTTGACCAAGCTATTTGAAGGGAAGAACATAGATCGGAATATGACCTTAAGAAATCAGTTGAAGAATGTGAAGATCCAGAATGCAGAGACCATACAATCATACTTTACTAAGGGTCTCTCAAATCAAAGAACAACTTGAAGCGGTAAAAGAAGAAGTGAAGAATGCAGAAGTGGTGATAGCCACCTTGAATGGCCTCCCAGGATCATGGAATTCATTCATGCAAGAAATGTGTGTCAGAAGGAAGTGATCACTTTCAGCAGACTTTGGGAAGAAGAAGAAGCTCTACCCATAAGAAGAGAAGAGAAGATGGAAGCAACTGAAAATCAAGCTCTCACCTTCCAAAGAAGATCCCTCAATCGATGAAGAATATGAAGATCTCAACTCTTGAAGAACTTCTTATCCACCTTAGCATTTGGATAAGAAATGATGCTATTATGAATGAAAAAGACGATGAATTTGAAGACTCAACGAGTATACCCACGAAACAAATAAAGATAAGTATTCAATTGTCATTTCATGATATTATTTTGTTATGCATTTGTTTATATTCAATTGATGTATTATGCATGATAGGATGTTTGCATTAACGATAGTATACTACTAATATGCATGTGATGGGTAAAGTAGCTCATGGTGCTATACAACTCTCCATTGCTACTTATCTAGAATGAAACCTCTTTGCTGACATATTGGATTAGTGCACAATCTCAATGTTGTCCTGGTAGAGATGGAAGGCATCTAGAAAGTTTCTGTGAGATATGGATGGATGTTGTATTGGCTAAAATAGTTGCATGATCATATAGTTATGCATAAGAATTTTTCATTATAAATATACCTTATGAAATGTTTATAACCATACAACTGCATTTGACTTGTAGGAAAGATCGCATACATAATCACCTACAATAAAAGAAGGATGAGACTTGTTCCGAAGAACAAGTGACGACAGTTCAAGATGAAAAATAATATGACGAATGCAGCGACATCATTGATGCAGAACCTTTAAGCTATGAAGAAGTAACCAAGAAGAAAGGGAAGACCAGTTCAAGAAGAATGATGTCTAGGATGCCGTATCGACACATGAAGAGAAGTTCGTAGTTCCATCATGCAGTAGATGGAAACATCGTGGGATACAAAGCAAGATTCGTAGCACGAGGCTTCTCACAAAAAGAAGGCCTAGACTACGAAGAGACATTTGCAGCCAGTAAGAGTTGAAACACATATCTGATGAGCTTGATGAAGATCTTAACCTTTGCTACAAGGTTGAAAATGCAAGTCTATACACTAGATGGTCACATAGAATATTAGTAGCATAGGAAGCTACTTGTCACTCCGGTACAGAATGTTTCAGTGCATGGAGTACAGAAGACAGAGGGAGTATGACGCTCCGCTTTAGAGGGAGTGACTGCAGAAGATCTAAGGTTCGACATGGTACGACAGGATAGATAGATTACTGATGACTCTAGGCTTTACCAAGAGCAAAGCAGATTCCAACCTTTACTACAAGGTTGAAGATGGCAACCCAATGATGCTTCTACTATATGTAGATGATCTATTTGTGACAGGTACGGATGGGTTAATTACTAATACGAAGAGAAAGCTTGATGCTGAGTTCGAAATGAAGGACTTGGGGATGATGCATTACTTTCTAGGTATGGAGGTGTGGCAGAGTACAGATGGAATCTTCCTTGGACAAGGGAAGTATGCAGTAGAGATCCTGAAGAGGTTTGGGATGATGGACTGCAAGACTATGGCCACACCTGTGGCATCGAACCTGAAGCTATTGAGTGATGCTTCATCAGAGTCTGTTGATGCTACGATGTATCGTCAGATGATTGGGTCATTGATGTACCTGACAAACACGAGACCAGACATTTGCTTTGCTGTGAACACCTTGAGCCAGTTCTTGACAAATCCAAGAAATGTTCACTTGATTGCTGCAAAGCATATTCTGAGATACCTGAGGGGTACAGTTGATTATGGGCTCAAGTACGATGCGAATCAAAGGATTAACCTGGAGGGTTAAGTTGATTCAAATTGAGCAGGCAGTGCCATTGATAGGAAGAGCACTTCAGGGTGTGGCTTCAGTATGGGATCAGGTGTGATCTCTTGGTTTAGCAGAAAGCAATCCTGTGTGGCACTGAGTACAGCTGAATCAGAGTATGCCGCAGCTTGTTCAGCTAGTTGTGAGGCAGTATGGCTGCGGAAACTACTGTCCGATTTATTTGATCTCTAGATGGATGCTACTTGTATACATTGTGACAACCAGAGTTGCGTGAAGTTGTCAGAGAATCCAGTGTTCCATGACAAGTTGAAGCACATCGAGATCAAGTATCACTATATCAGGGATATGGTGCAAAGGAGAGCAGTGAAGCTCCAGTATGTTGTGACAAAGGAACAGATAGCTGATGTGTTGACGAAGCCATTGGCCAGAGTGAAGTTCGAGTACTTCAAGGAGAAGCTTGGCATTCTCCAGAGCGAGGTTTCCTCCAAGGGAAAGTGATGAGTCCCAAAGCCATTCTTACAAGTAGGTCAGATATAAGGGCTGAGCCATTCTGTCATGGTGAGAGGATTTGGTTCCTTCCATGTCAGATATGAGTGCTGAGATCCATAGCCATTCTGACGAGTAGGTCAGATATAAGGGCTGAGTCATTCTGTCATGGTGAGAGGATTTGGTTCCTTCCATGTCAGATATGAGTGCTGATTGTCATTCTGGGAATGGAGGTACCTGGTCAGTTACCAAGAACACTCAGTCCGGGACTGAGAGAGCCATTCTGACGAGTAGGTCAGATGTAAGGGCTGAACCATTCTGTCATGGCTAAAGGATTAGGTTCCTCCCATGTCAGATGTGAGTGTTGGCCATTCTAGCGAGGGTGTAGGACTTGTTTCCTACCAGGTCAGATATAAGGGCAACTGCCATTCTCCAGGAGAATGGAGGCACCTGGTCCGTTACCAGGTAGCTCAGTCTGGGACTGGGGGCCATTCTGTCATGGTGAGAGGATTCAGTTCCTTCCAGGTCAGATGTGAGTGCAAGCCTTTCTGTCATGGTGAGAGGATTCAGTTCCTTCTAGGTCAAATGTGAGTGCAAGCCTTTCTGTCATGGTGAGAGGATTCAGTTCCTTCCAGGTCAGATATAAGCGCAAGCCTTTCTGTCATGGTGAGAGGATTCAGTTCCTTCCAGGTAAGATATAAGTGCTGAAGCCTTTTCACAGATGTTAGTGATGTGATGTCCTATCATGCTGGTGAATGTGAGTGCTGGGCCTTTCTAATGTGATTGTAGGTTTCTACATGATCAGATGTGAGTGTTGGGCGTGTCTTTCTAACGAGTAGGTCAGATGTAAGTGCTGGGCGAAGACGTACCTGATGGCTAGGCCTACAACCAGCATGAAAGAAGGCTGGCTCTGTAGAGCTTCCTATGACGAGATAGCACACATGATGATGACCAGATGAGATCCAAATCGAGTTATGATCCAGATCCAGTTATGATGACTCCGAGAGATCTAGATCCAGCAGTGATGATCCAGATCCAGTGATGATCCAGATCCAGCAATGATGATCCAGATCCAGTGATGATCCAGATCCAGTGATGATGATCCAGATCGAGTGATGATCCAGATCTAGCAGTAATGATCCAGATCGAGTGATGATCCAGATCCAGTGATGATGATCCAGATCGAGTATGATCCAGCGACGATGTTCCAAATCGAGTATGATCCAATGACGATGATCCAGATCGAGTGATGATCCAGATCCAGATAAAAGATGACTTGAAGATGAAGATGACTTGAAGATGCAGATGACGAGAAGAACCAGAGAAGAAGACCAGTGATGAAAATTGTGTCGAGAGAATACCTTCCTAGTTAAGAGGGAGTGTTGATGTAATTGTAACTTTGGAATGTATTCATCTGTATTTCTTATGTATTGTAACCCGATGTTTATTCCGGGATGTATTGTAATGTATTTGAGTCATGTCATACCCCGATGTTTATTCCGGGAAGTTTCTATAATGAGAAAGTCATGTCAAGTCATTGTGGGTAACCCTCCTATTGGTCAAGGGTTAAAGTCCCCATAGTTGTGGGGTCCTTGGGTTATTAGACTATCCTAGTGAAGTCGACCCTAGGTGAGTCATTGTAAGTCGGGGCAATAGTCCCCACCATTGTGTTACCCTCCTATTGGTCAAAGGAGGCAAAGTCCCCACAAGTGGTGGGGCACTAGGGTTATTAGACACTCCTAGAGATGTCGGCTCTAGTAAGTAATTGTTAAGTGAGGCCGACATGTTGGAGTAGGTTCCAAGTGAACAGAAGAATATAAATAGAGAGTGAAAGCCTCTCTATTTATCATTCTCATACACACACTCACTCATTGGGGCACATGAGTGAGAGAGGAGAAGCTCTCTGAGTGTGAGAGAGAGAGAGACTGCTGCTGTCGGGAGATCATCTTACTGTTTTCTGGTTTTACCTTTTGTGTTGATTCTATCTCTGAGGAAGTTGCGGGGTTTTCTCCTTTATGGTTTCCCCGAGGAAAATTCTTTGTCTCTTGTCTCTTGTGTTGTGCTTGTGTTTTATTGTTGTGCTTGATATTCTCTCAGTTAAAAGATCCTAAGATCATAAAGCTAACTTGAATGTTGAAAAACTAACAATGCACACTCTTGATAGTATGTTCTGGTAGAGATGGAATGCATCTAGATAGTTACCATGAGTATACGGGATATGGATGAGTGTTGTGCTAAAGTATTGGCTAAGATGGTTACATAACTGTGTGAATTATGTCAGTATGCATAAGAACTTGTCATTAAAAGGTCAATATGATTTGGTGATTATGAAATGTTACTAATATGATTGAATTTGACTTGTAGGAAAGATCGTGTGCTATGTCCTACAAGAGAAGGATGAAGAGACTTGTTTCGAAAAACAAGTGATGACTGTTAAGCAGTGACCTTCAAGTAGATTTACAAAATCAAGCATACTACAGAAGTACAAAGCAAGGTTCATGGCTTCTCTCAGAAAGAGGGGGTCGATTATGAAGAGACATTGCTCCAGTGGCCAGACACACTTCTATAAAAACTATTATAGCTTCAGTTATGGAAAGATCACTTTCTTGAATGCTGTAATCGAAGAAGAAGCAACCTCCAGGATTCAAGACTCTCGACAGAGAATCACATGTGTAGAAGGCTTTGCACAGGCTCAAAAAGTTATAGTATGCCAGGATAGAAAGTTATTTGATGCAGATTTCAATCTTTGCTACAAGGTTGAAGATGGTTCCTATATGTAGATGACCTGTTCCTTACAAACGATAAGATAACAGAAATAGATACACAGAAGATCAACAGTCATCCAATGCAAGATGTCCCGAAGCAGAGAGTACAAGATGTTAAGATGCAGAGGGAGGATAGCGCTCAATTACAGACAAATAACACAATTAATGACAACATTGATAAAGATCCATGCTTTACATGGAGAAATGATATTCTTTAGACAAAATCTAAACTAGAAGATTTAAAGGAATCTCATGACTTGCTAGCAGCAAGGCATGTAGGATTTTTCAAAAATCTATTACAGTGCCAAGCAATCATCCCCTTGGAAGGTATGTACAATGACATTCGAAAATACGTGACAGAATGGGAGACATGTCAGAGATAAAGGTAAAACTGTACCAAAACCAAGATTGCATCATCCCCTACATATTCCAAATAGAAATGGGAGAAAAGGCATTGTTACATGGGGACGCGTCCCGGAGGGTCGGGGACGCGTTTCGGCGTTTCGGGCGTCCCAGGGACTCCGAAACTCCACCCGAAACGTTTCGGGACGTCCCCATTTTGGCGAGACTTGGCGAGACGCAGGCCGAAACGTTTCAGTGGGTGGCGAAACTTGGGGGGACTTCCTGGCGTCCCGCCCCGAAACTCCAAAACTTCGCCGAGACTTCCTAAGGATATTTTTTATTTTTTTAAATTTGTTTTCTTAATTTAAAAAAAAAGTTAAAAAAATTTAAATAATTCATTAAAATTATAAATTTTATAAACTTATTATACTTATATAATATAACTGATATTATTTATATATTATTTATAAAGTTTTTAAACATTAAAAAAAATATCAAAAACTAAAAATAAAAAGTTGAAATGAAATCTAATTTGATATTTCAGCTACTTTTCACTATTTAGTATTTTAGCTTGGACTCTATTTATAGACTATAGTTATTATTCATACCGATTA
>LPNX010729775.1:0-93093 GCA_001517045.1 Pseudotsuga menziesii | reverse complement strand
TTGTTATTGTTGGGATTTATATTTTTCATATTTTTAATATTTTTAAAATTTGTATGACTATCGCGTCCCGCCGTCCCCGCTGAATTTCTCTAAAATTTGGGGATGGTCTCCACACGTCCCGAATGTGCGTCTCCCCGAACCCACGTCCCGCCGTCTCGGAACCTTGGGGGAACATTGAGAAAAGGTCTATGGATCTCAACCATCAAATGGGAAAGATGAGATTTTTGCAGAAATTGACAAATTAACAAGCATGCTCATTTCATGAGCATTAACAAAGAAACAACAAAACAAATCACAGATACCATCTGCACATTCATTTATAAAGTACATAACTTCCCTAAGGTAATTGTGAGCAACAGAGATGCAAAGTTCAAAAGCAACTTCTTGAAGGGGTTCTACAAACAGATAGGAATATCTCTGAAAACGAGCTCATCCTACCAAACGCAAACTGATGGAAAGACAGATTGTAAATAAATGTGTTGAAGCCTACCTTTATTCCTTCACCACAGATAAGCAAAGCAAATGGTTCCACTGACTACATCTTGTTAAATAGTGGTATAACTCCAGTTGTTACACATCTGCCAAATTGTCCACCTTTTAGACGTTATATAATTATGTCCCACCCAGACTCAGCGATTTTACACATGTAGACATCAAGGTCCCAACAGTGAATATTCATCTAGAAAAAACTGTGTTGATGTTAAGAACCTTGCAAATGCACAACATAGCATGAAGCAACAAGATAATCGTCATAGATTGGAAAGGGAGTTTGACAAAGGTGATTGGGTATTGATACGACTCCAACCTTATAAGCAACCACCCCTAAACAGCACGGAAAGAACAAACTCGCACAAAACTTCAATGGTCCTTACCAAATCAAACAAAAATCATTAGTATAACAATGCATTAGATCTTCATCTGCCCAACAAAAGTTGTATCAATAACAGTTTTCATGTTTCCTGCTTGAAGATAAAATTAGGACTTCATGATTCATAACCAACTACAAACTAAGCTACCTATGCTTGGCTTGGTGAAGAGGTAAAACTAATCCTGCAACCACCACTAGAAATAAATCCTTATAATCCAAAACAGTGACCAAGTGTCTCATCAATGGAAGAACTTACCAAATAAGGACATCATGGGAGAATGATGTTAGAAAATGACAACAAGGAAGGTTTTCCTGCATGCATGTGTCCTTGTATGCAGAAGACTTAAATCAGGAATCCAATTGTATTTAATTTACTTTTCCTAAGTTTGCTTTAGAAAATAAATTGAAGTGACCTAGTTATTAAGTGACTTTAATGAAACACTTTTTTATAAACTGAAAGTGAAATTAGGATTTTCGCTTAGCATGGAGTTATAAAAGAAAGGTCAATTGGTGCAGAGGACACACACTTGTATTTCGACGCAGACAAGATACAGACAAAGTGAGAAAGTCAGATGGAGGGGTTTGGTAGAGAAGACGAAGGAGCTAACCAACAGGGTCACCGAGCTTCCAGGCGGGACGAGGGTCGTACAGATCACACAAGGAGCACTATAGAGGAGGTCGTACATACCATATAGAATTCTGTACAGCTGTCGTGTAGGCCGTGCAGATTGCGTACAACACTCGTATAGTCGTATGGATCCGTACAGCCACGTGTGGGAGGCCGTACTATTTGTCGTACAGTCACGCAGAGGGTGTGTTGGGTTTGCTGGGGTTGTCTAGTGATTCTGCTGGGTACTATCTTGCCAGGTTTGGGTGATTAGCAATTGATTGTAAAAGTTCCATATTTTCTCAATAATAAAATCCATATCTAACCGCTGCACCGGTTTTCCCACCTTGGGTTTTTCCGAGGGTTTCCATACCCAAAATAATAGTGTCTATATTGTGATGTGATGTTGTGAATGTCTCTCGGTACTTTGTATTCCGCTGCATACTAGTAAAAGATATTCATGTGTGGTTATCAATAGAAATTTTAAATATATTGTTTAGCCCTAGTTTGAATGTTAAAGGAAAATGTACATGGTATCAAAGCTCTGGTGAGCTAAATCTGAGAGATTTGCAACAGTAGTGATAGATTAGGGGCAAATCTATTGGAAGATACAAACCTAGACTTCCAAATCTAGGGTTTGACAGGTAACACTTCACCATGGTCGTGCAGTTGAGAGTTGAGGATAGACTCCAGGGGGCACAGAACTTTCCTACATGGAAAGAAAATATCACAAGGATATTGGACCTCAATGATGCTGCAAAGCACATTGACTCCACAAAAGTTGCGCCCACTAATCCGACAGAGTTGGTTGCTTGGAAGAAGATTGATTCCATAGCCATGTTTATCATCTTGGATGGAGTGAAGGACCATATAGTCCCTCACCTTTCCGGGAAGAAGACCGCATTAGAGATGTGGAAGGCCTTGGAAAGTCTGTACCAAAGCAAAAACGAGAACCAAAAGATGGTGCTGCAAGAGAGGATGCGCAGCACCAAGATGGCCAAGGGAGAAGGAGTGGTGCCTTATCTCACAAGGCTAACACAAATCAGGGACAAACTTGGAGTTGTTGGTTCTAAAACTGAGGATGAGGATCTAGTTCGGATAGCTCTCAATGGATTTTCTAAGCCATGGTACACCTTTGTCAAGGGTGTTGTGGCTAGGGAGAAGCTCCCTGATTGGCAGAGGTTATGGGATGACTTTGTGCGGGAGGAGACCCGCATGGGTCGAGGATCAGGCTCATCCAAGAGTGCCCCATAGATTGTGGATGAGGAGGCACTAGCCCTTACAAGGAAGAGCAAGGGTAAGGCAAAGAGGAAGAAGGGTGGTAAGAAGAACCTTGACGTGTCAAAGGTCAAGTGTTTTATCTGCCACAAGCAGGGACACTTTGCCTCCCAGTGCCCAAATAGGAAGAAGAAGAGTAACACTCAGATGGTTGGATCTACAGAGGTGGAGGAGTTTAGCAAGAACTTCGATGAGGAGTTTTGCTTGATAGCTTGCATGGCAAGCACCACAGGGAGCAGCATATGGTACATCAATAGTGGAGCATCTAGTCACATGACTGGACAGAAGAGATTCTATAGAGAGTTGCAGGATGGTGGAACAGGGATCCACGTTGAGTTGGGTGATGATGCGCGATATCAGTTGCAGGGAGTTGGCATTGTTTCATCTCAGAGGGAGTCTGGCAGATCCCTCAGTTTTGCTAATGTGTTATATGTTCCAGGATTAACCAAGAACCTCATATCAGTCTCCACTCCGAAGGACAAGGGATATCATGTGAAGTTTCGAGACCATAGAGTATATATCAGGCCCAAGGGTTCAGATATATCAGGTGATTGGGATCAAGAGCAGGAAAGTGTATAGACTAGACTTTGAGTTTGCAAAGGCTCTAGTCAACGGCAGCAGCAGACAAGGTGAGTTGTGGCATAGGAGGATGGCATACTTACACCATAGAGCATTGAGAACTTGAAACAGCAAGCCATTGGATTTCCTCGGGTATAGGACAAGAAGCATAACCACTGCAAGGGTTGTGCATTGGGGAAGAACATCAGGAAGCCTTTCCCACAGAGTGAGCACAAGTCTAAGGAGCCCTTAGACTTGGTGCATTCGAATGTATGCAAACCTATGAGTCTCCATTCTTTCAATGGTTACAGTTACAGCGTAACCTTCATTGATGACTATTCCAGGAAGACCTGGATCTATTTCCTGAAGGCCAAGTTAGAGGTCTTTGAGAGGTTCCGGGAGTTCAAGAGTCTCGTGGAGAACCAAACAGGAAAAAAGATTCAGGTGTTGAGGATAGACAACGAGGGTGAGTACACCTCCAATGAGTTCTTGGAGTATTGTTCTGCAGAGGGGATCAAGAAAGAGCACACAATGCCTCATACCCCACAGCAGTATGGAGCGGCAGAGCAGAAGAACAGGACTATGGTAGGAGCATAGTATTAAAAATCGGCCAAATCGGTTTTGGAACCAGCCGGTTCACCGGTTCGGAACCAAACCGGGTCAAACCGGTAGGTAAACCGAATCGAGGACCGGTTAGTTACCGAACCGGCCAGTTTGGTAACTAACCGGTCCAACCGGCCGGTTTGGAAGCTGACCGGTCCGATTTGGAAAATGTCACATATTTTTTATTTTTTACTTTGTTTTTTTTTTTATTTTTTATTTTTACTAACCTATTCCCTAACCTAGGTCCTAACCCATCCCATTCCCTAACCTAACTACCCAACACAACTACAAAATATAACTATCGGTCGAGATCATTTCCTTTTTTTTGTTTGGGCACTGGGGCAGCACTGTGGACAGTGGCAAACAAGAGCTTTGGAGTGGGCACTGGGGCAGCACTGTGGACAGTGGCAAACAAGTGAGTAAATGGCAAAAATAACCATATTCCATGTTAGAAGCTTAAGAGAGGAATCCCTTTAGCAATTTTACATTTATAAGTTTCTACATGGTCCACAAAATTCAATTCAAAGGCCCTAAATATAGCCAGAAACAACCATATTCCATGTAGCCTTTACTATATAGGGCCTAGCCATCTAGGCCTCATGGATTATGTATTTTGTTCTAGTATCCTAGATATGTTACATGTATTATCATTTATGTATTGCACAGAGTACAGTCACAGACTCCAGATTACAGTACACTTTGTGCCATTTTGATATATTGACTCTTATATGGTATATACATGAGGAGATTTTGGTTATTTTGTCTTCAATGCCTTGGAATCATGGATTATAATCTTGAAATGTTGTTTTTCTTTAAAAATTTAAATATTTGATGTATTTTTTAGCAAACCGATTCATTAAATTCAAATCGGCCGATTTATGACTGATTCATTACCAATTCCGATTCCGAGTTGACCCTCAAACGATTCCGAGTCCGATTCCGATTTTTAAAACTATGGGTAGGAGCATCCAAGGCCATGCTATTTGATTAGGGATTACCACTATTCCTTTGGGTCGAGGCATACAGGACTGCAGTGTACATTCAAAACAGGTGTCCCCACACAGCTTTGGGGAAGAAGACACACGAGGAGGTCTTCATAGGCACTAGGCCAGATGTGAGTCACATTTGCATATTTGAAAGTGTCTGCTATTGTCATGTTCATGCTAACACTAAGAAGAAGTTGGACCCTTCTGGTGAGAAGGGGTTACTTGTTGGATACATCGAGACTTCGAAGGCATACAGAGTTTACATTCCTACTCGCAAGAGGATCATTGTGCGCAGGGATGTCCAGTTCAATGAGGACCGGGCTTTGCAGAGATCTATGGACTTACCAACAAAGCAACAACCAATACAGGATTCAGGGGTCAAGTTGGAGGAGTCATATGTACAGGTACAGGTACAGACAAAGGGCACAGGTTCTAGTAGTCAGAGGGAGTCAGGTGGACAGGATCCTCCTATCTTTGATGGGGAGAATGAGCAACAGCAAGAGGACATCCAACAGCCATAGTAGGCAAACACTAGGCCACGGCCTAAGTGGTACATGTCTATTGTTCAGGATTCCAAACAGGTGAGTCTTCCACAGAGATCTTTTAGACAGAGCGTACCACCAGAGAGACTCAGTTATATGGCACTGATGACAGAGTTGATTAACTCTGAACCTTCCAGCGTTGAGGAGGTTGCACAACATGAGGTGTGGCAAGAGGCTATGGTTGAAGAGTATGACTCCATCATGAAAAACTAGGTATGGGAGGTTGTGCCAAGGCTTGAAGGTAAGAAGGTGGTGGGATCCAAATGGATCTACAAGGTGAAGCATGCAGCAGACGAGAGCGTGGAAAAGTGTAAGGCGCGCTTCGTGGCAAAGGGTTTCTCACAGAAGGAGGGTATTGACTATGAGGATACCTTTGCCCCAGTTGCCAGGTATTCTTCCATTCGGACCATTATCTCTTTAGCAGCAGAGATGGGTTGGCGAGTCAATCAGGTGGACGTCAAGACTACCTTCCTCAACGGAGTGATAGAGGAGGAGGTATAGATTGAGCATCCAGAGGGGTTTGATGTGGAGAACAGGGAGACGCATGTATGCAGACTGCATCGAGCTCTTTATGGGCTCAAGCAAGCACCTCGAGCATGGTACTCGAAGATAGACAGCTGTCTACGGGAGATGGGATTTCATCGGAGTGAGGCTGACCACAACCTGTACTTCGTAACAGGTAAGGTGTCTCTTATACTGGTCTTATATGTAGATGATCTCTTTCTTACAGGAAATGAGAGATTGATTGGCGACTGCAAGTCCAACCTTGCAGTTGAGTTTGAGATGAAAGACCTTGGTTTGATGCATTACTCTTTGGGCTTGGAGATTTGGCAAAGAAATGGATGCTTCTTCATTGGACAAGGGAAGTATGCAGTAGAGATCCTAAAGAGATCCAAGATGGAAAACTACAAGCCTATGGCCATACCTCTAGTTTCCAACTGGAAGAAGATTGATGCATCAGGGCCAAACGGATTTGATCCTACCTTGTATCAACACACGACCATACATCGGCTTTGCAGCCAACTCTTTGAGCCATTTCATGGTGGACCCTCGAAGAGTGCCTTGGACGGCTGCGAAGCACATACTTCGCTACATCAGAGGTACATTGGAGTATGGATTGGTTTATGAGCGCAGGGAAAGTGTACAAATAGCAGGCTTCACAGATGCTGACTAGGAAGGATGTGTAGAGGACTGGAAGAGCACTTTAGGTTGTTGCTTCAATATTGGATCAAGGGTTGTCTCTTAGTTCAGTAGGAAGCAAAAGTTAGTTGCATTAAGCTCGGCAAAGGCTAAGTACATGGCAGCCTACATGGCTGCTTGTGAGGGAATGTGGCTGAGGAAGGTGCTTTCTAGGGTTGTTCAAGTGTGAGCTAGAGGCTACAGTAGTTCACTGTGACAATCAAAGCAACATCGGGCTATCTAAAAATCCAGTGTTCCATGACCAGAGCAAACACATAGACATTAGGTACCACTTCTTGAGAGATTGTGTTCAGAGAGGAACCATTCGGTTAGAGTACATATAGACAGATGAACAGGTGGCGGACATTTTCACCAAGGCACTTTGCAAGCATAGTTTTGTGAAGTTCAGGGATAAGTTGGGGTTGTTACCGAATCCCTTCCTCGTTGAGAGGGAGTGTTAGAAAGTGACAACAAGGAAGGTCTTCCTGCATGCATGTGTCCTTGCATGCATAAGACTTAAATCAGAAAGCCAGTTTAGTTAATTTACTTTTCCTAAGTTTACTTTGGAAAATAAATTAAAGTGACCTAATTATTAAGTGACTTTAATGAAACACTTTTTTATAAACTGAAAGTGAAATTAGGGTTTTCACTTAGCATGGAGTTATAAAAGAAAGGTCAATTGGTGGAGGACACACACACTTGTATTCCGACATAGACAGGATACAGACAGAGAGAGAAAGTTCAACGGAGGGTTTTGGCAAAGAAGACGGAGGAGCTAACCTATAGGGTCACCGAGCTTCCAGGCGGGACGAGGGCCGTATAGATCGCACAGGGAGCAGCTGTAGAGGAGGCCATACAACCGTACGAAATTTCGTAGAGCTGCCGTACAGACCATACAAATTCCATACAGCAGTCGTACAGCCGTACGGATCCATACAGCCACATGTGGGAGGCTGTACTGCTGGCCGTACAGCCACACAAGGGGTGTGCTAGGTTTGTTGGGGTTGTCTAGTGATTTTGATGGGTGCTAGTTCGCCAGGTTTGGGTGATTAGCAGTTGATTGTAAAAGTTCCATATTTTCTCAATAGTAAAATCCATATCTGACTGCTGCACCGGTTTTCCCATCTTGAGTTTTCCGGGGGTTTCCATACCCAAAATAATAGTGTCTATATTGTGATGTGATGTTGTGAATGTCTCTCAATACTTTGTATTCCACTGCATACTAGTAAAAGATATTCATGTGTGGTTATCAGTAGAAATTTTGAAAATACAGTTTAGCCCTAGTTTGAATGTTAAAGGAAAATTTACAAATGAAGCTTTCATTAGCAACACTCTTCTTTGAAAATAGTTTGAGGGAAAATCATTTCCTTAAAGGGGAGGACATGTAGCATATAGAAAGTATATTACATTATAATAATAATATACAAATATATAAAGCATAATAATAATAAAACATGATAACATAATAATTAATAATATAATAATATTAAGGTCATCTCTTGCGCCAAAGGGCATCATTGCTCACTTTAATGAGTATTAATATAGTCACCAAACCATTGCAATTGATCATCAGATAATTCATATATTTATCAAAAAATATTCCAGATACATATCTGTGCATATTTCAGCATTCTCTTTGTTACAGACAGCAGAGATCCTCTGCCCCTGAGGCACAATGTAAAGATGATTGGGGATGAGATGATAGTGGACAAGGTGCATGAGCTAGCAATTGGGTGGTGGCCAAAAGCTGGGAGGCCATGTCCCTTTATTTATTTTATATGCTCATGCTTAAATTCCATATTCAAATGGTAGTCGGGTGGCCTTGGATTTTTGTAATTATGATAAATTATAATCACTGTACTTATGTACAGGCACATGCATATCAATATCACTTATTAGGATAATTACTGTGCTTATGGAGAGGCCAATGCATATTAATATTACTAATTTGAACTCAATATGCATCAATGGCATATTTTGATATTTGACCCCTTGAGTATGGTCCCTGGCCATCACAGCTGGTGACCCACCTATAGTGGCCTTTTTTTCTTAAAAATAGCCCTTCAAAATGTTTTGTTAACATGCAGAAATAAGGACTGTATACACTTGCAGCTATTTAACAATATGCATTTATGTCCAATAACATGTGTACTAAAGATGGTTTTCTTCGAAATTAAAGCTGCAAAGCTACAAATGGCACAAATAAAACAAACTATACGCATTGTAAATAGCAGAAAAGACAATTCTTGGACAGCATAAATGATGCATTTACAGTATCTGCATGAGATGATCCTTGCAGAGATAAATGTGCATACCTCAAGACAAGATGACTAGACCAATGTATACCGATGCACAAAGAAATATAAAAGATATGAATCCCCTACAAGTACAGCCATGTTAAAGGTATGTTTCAGAACATATTTCAAATAATATGCACACCAAGACACCATCCGGCATTTCAACTTTCAACACAGAACCATGAACATTGCTATGAAAATCTAAATATGTATGCACTGGGACTGCTACATTTCATACCATATGACTCCCCAGGCCATGCCATTGCAAGGGCATGGGCAAAGTTCAGCAAATTTTTCTGCGTCACTTGAGTTGACTCTTCTCGATATAAGGTCATCATAGATATCTGGGCCACCAAAAAAATTGGGTCAATTGCATCTATGAAACAGTTTCACTGTTTAAACTTTACTGTCTTTTCATTCTAAATTCACATATTCCCTATTAAAGTTTATGTTTAAAAACTTATCCGTGAATGGCATATCTCTACAACAATGCAGCCCACTAATAGAAAAAATCAAAAGAGGTATAAGTCCATACCATAAACTGAAAACAAACTGTTCATCACACCTACAGAGAACAACAATATTGTTATTCAATTAGAAGTATATTAGTTTCATAGGTAAAGCATATAAGTACTACAATATTCAAAGAAAAGGTTACATAGTAAGAGCAACTTCCAGATATCAATGAAGAAAGACCTCAATCATCTGAAAGAAAAAAAGAACATTAATATTCCAAAATCGAAATAAATATTTTCCATTTAGTGTCAGTCACCTATGAATAGTATAACGTATCGAAGAATATGGAAACTGGTTTTTTCTTGCAAAATCCATATTAATGCCAGGAAAATGATAAAACCTGAACAATATCAGGAAACAGCATTAAAACTCTGTGAATAGCTCATATCATGTGCTAATTGCACTTCTCATAGCTAAGACTCTGATTTTGAAATGCTTAGTATATAATTTAGTGCAGAGGATAAGGTTATACCAATACAGAGGCCCCGAAGAAACCACTGTTTCATGCGGCATAGAATAGTACCACCAACAAACAATACAACAATAAAACTTAAGTATCAGCAGATAGTAACTTTTGTTGGAAATGCTAAGCTACAGATTCGGCAAGAAAAACATGAAAAAACCTCTAAGCTCAGCATTTGCTTAAGGATTGATTGCAAAAATCCATGTTCAGTAACTGAAACATGAAAAGTACAACCTTGGCATGGATTAAAAAAATGAAGTCCAAAGAATTTTCTTTAATCTGTAAGAAAAAGACGTGTTTTTTAGAACATTAGCTTATCGTTACCTTACATTTTTAGCAATAAACAACACAATAAGAAGTGCACCAGCAAGGCAAGCAGCTGCAATTCTTGCTGTTACAATGTTTGTCGATGCAACAATTAGAACCATTCCCCAAAAAGCTGAGCCAAGGTCTGCAGGTACACAAGAGAACGATAATTTCCAAAGGCAATTCTGCATGCAGAAGGCAACTTAAAGCAAAAGACAATTATTTACTGATAGCTATGTCCAATAAATTCACAAGGGACTTGCCATAGAAAATAACTGACTCTTTTAAGAAAGCAGAAGACAAAAATGGTTCTTACATCCAGCTGGCAGAATCACCCAGTACACACCACCACGTGTTGTGGTTACACCACCTTCATCAGCATGAACTTTTATGCCATCAACCTGCCATCATTTTATAATGTAAGGATCATATAGAAGCATAGCATTATCTATAAGCGCTGGCAAATTGTTTCTGAAATACATAATATGAGCGTCTGTAAGATTATTTCAGGAATTTTAACATCAATTTCCTACCATCAATTGTTGTGCAAGTACCTGGCCACTAAAATTCCTCTAAGCAAATATTTTATGGTAAATACAACTAGCTGATTGCCATATACCACCTAAGTCATGTTTCTTCACGCCAAGAAAACCAGGACTAAGTCCACTATTGTATCTAGAAGGTAGGGTTTATGTGGAAACTTTAGGATCTAGAAGGTAGGGTTTATGTGGAAACTTTAGGATCTAGAAGGTAGGGTTTGTTAGCTTTTGGGGTTACTCCAAAAGTGTTTACACCATGTTTTGGGGTGGTTCATCAGATTTGAGGTACATGGTGTATGTTTAGTCCTCAAATGGTCTGAGATGGATTGCTACATGGAAGATGGTTTGTGATGGATTTGTACAGTAGGGACTGTAAATTTTATTTCAATGATCTAAATCTCAGACCCTAACCCGGTTTCAAGTCTCTCTAGTTCATATGTTTAATGCCCAACCCAATCCTGTTGCCCAGAGACATA
Source organism: Pseudotsuga menziesii (assembly GCA_001517045.1). NCBI lineage: Eukaryota > Viridiplantae > Streptophyta > Pinopsida > Pinales > Pinaceae > Pseudotsuga > Pseudotsuga menziesii. Next base: position 81,875 of record LPNX010729775.1, on the reverse strand, counting down.
GATGCATAAACAATTATCTATAACCAGAAACACATGAGATCTATTTACTCTGCTAATCAACAGCAATACACACACATAAATGGACATAGAATTTTCGGTCAATGTGACCCTAGAAAAACCCTTGCACGAAAACCCATGAGAGAGTAGAATAGCTTTTATTATCTCAAGCAGTTACAATGAGGTACAACATAAAACTTCCAACACAAACTTATTGCTAAGCCTACGGCTCCGATGCTCAAGCTCGATCTCTGCTGAATAACTGGGAAATGCGCCCTTCTCTGAATCTGCTCTTTGACTCATGCTCCACGCCCCTCAGCTACTGAATCATTGTCTCAATGAATGCCCTCTATCTGATGAACTCAATCTCTAAGCTCGCCCTCCTCCAGTGAAGTGCACCCCCTTCTCTCAAAGAATGTGCCCCCACTCTATCTGCTCAATCTTTGAGCTCTCTGCTGATGAATCCAATTTCTCTCAGAAGCGATCTCTGCCTCCAATGAATCCTACCTCGGCCTCAAAAAAAGTGTGCTCATTCTCTCCTCAGATCTGTGCCCTTCTCTGCCAGGAAATGTGCCCTTCTATTCTAAAGAATGCGCCACCTATCTCATGCAATGATTCCCCCTCATGCAATGATTCAATCTCCTCAATAGCTTCTCACTATTTCACTTATGCACCTCCTTTTTCCTTCCCAACTCTATTTTATCGTTTGATTACCTTTTTAGGGTTTCATGCAAAATCCCACATGCAAACTTTTTAAATTAAAAATGCATGCATTCATTTTCACACATGCAAACTAAAAATAAAGAGTTTTTCTTCTGCAGGAAGCAAGGTTAAGGGTCCAACACTATTCCTTGTTAGCATTTTCAACAGACAGTGTGCTCAGTGATTGCTTGACCCCAGTTAGGTGTTACTTTGATATTATTCCCTATGGCATTGGAGTTCTCTAGCTTGCCTAGTGGACATCCTCCATTGTGGCCACATGGAGAGGTTCACTTGCTTGGAGAACACTCTACTTGGGAGGAGGAGCATTGAGCATCTTGGAGGACATGAGGCCCTAGATAGCATGGGATAGCTTGTATTCTTGTTTAGAGGCTTGGATATGATTCAAGGATGCCTAGGTTGTAATAGTGTTCTTGCAAAGGCTACTTACAGTAGTACATGGCTTAGGATGATCGATAAAACCCGTGCAGGCTTATGATGGAAGGGTGCAATCACACCTTGTGTAGCTACATCATTACCTCTTTGTGTTCAATATTATTTCACTCGTGCTTAGATGTGACCTAGAGGAATGTGCACTAGTCTTCTCTCTCTCTTGTTGAAAAGTTAATCAGGAAAGATGCAGAAGTGTAATTTTTCATGAGTGAAATTAGGGTTTTCGTAACCTAATTTCACAGTGAGTTATGAAAAGGTATTCAGGGGGTAATTGTTACCGAGCTTTTTAAAGTGCAGTGAATTCATCTACACAAGAGGCCGCATCAGTGCATGCAGAGTGAGGAGGGGCGTGTCCTTGAGAGGAGGGGCGCATTTCCTGAGGAGAGAGGCGCAGATCTTAGAGAGATCAAGCACTCTTCATCTGTGGAAGAGGGAGATCAAATCAAAGGCAGAGATTGCTTCTAGGTCAGGTTGGTTCAGCATCAGAGGATCAATGATCTAGTGTTAGTCAGAAGGGGCACATTCTTGAGAGGAGGGGCGCACTTTCTAGCTGGAGGAGGATGCAGATCTAAGATAGATCAGGCACACTTCTCAGAGGCAGAGGTAGTATTCTTCAAGAGGCAGAGAGAGCTTCAGTGACTGATTGGATTCAGCAGCTAGTAGATCAAAGATTGGTCTAGCAGAGTGAAGGGCGCATTCCTAAGCAGAGAGGCGCATTTCACTGGGGAGGGTGAATCCTGTGTTAGGGCTCTTCCAGATCTGAGCAAGAGTAGTAGCACTCACTGAGATAGTGAGGCAGAGGCAAAGGGAAAGAGGCCCAAGTCAGAGAGCAATAATACAAAGAGGGGCTCTGTCAAGAGTCAGAGAGGTGCATTCTGGCAGAGGGGCGCACTTCCAGCTACTCCAGCTATTCCCAGCTACTCCAGTAGTTGAACAAACTTGAGATAAGTTTGTGTCGTTTCTTTCAGATTGTATTGTAACTGTTTATGATATAAAAGCTTCACTCCTCACTGGTTTTCCCGAAAGAGTTTTTCCCGAGTCAGTTAATCGAAAAAACTGTGTCATTTATGTGTGATTGCTATTGTTAAAAGTTGTAGAGATCTCATGTGTTGCTTATTATGATTCATGGTTATATGATTTTACGATATCTGGGATTGAGATAATTATCTGTATCTAGATTGAGAAATAGAGAGATTTGTGACCGTGTTGAGATCAGTTTTCAATGTGCCCTAGATATCTGAAAAATCTATATTACTCTCTCTTGATATTTATATGTACTTTATCTCTCTCTTTAGTCGCTACGGTTTCTTTGTCTTATTGGACTATTTTGGATCATATTGGAAGTCATGGGTTTGATATTAGAGTTTTGTGATAAACCCTAGGGTATACTTGGTGGAGAAGAGAAGAGGGTGGCTTTCCCTAGATGACATGTTAGAGAGATTCTTGCATGTTGGACTTCCTTGGGTGAGCTAGGGGTTTCTTGTTTTTTCCTTGCTATGGTTTTGTAGAGTTGGTAGTTTGTACCATCACTATTGAGAGTGATAGCAAAGTGTCAATTTCCAAAAGATTTCGAGAGTGAAGCGTTCCAGGAGCATTAAATGGTGAATTAACTACAAAAAAATTAAAACATTCATCTTCGTAGTAGATTAATGATAATCATTAAAGCATCATCAACAATTTAGTACACAAATAACAACAAAGCTCTAGCAGTTATAACTTATAGCATTGTCATCAAATGATTAGCCATATCATCAACCTTCAAGTTTCAATACATAACATTTGTCATCATAAAACTATAAGAGATAACATGAACCATGCAATGAAACAAGGCATCATGACCAAAGAGTCGTAATATACAATCAACAGTACAAACTTCAACTGTCATCTAATGTTTACAAAAGACTAATAATTCTAAGTTCTTGAAGCTTGCTTCTAAACTGAAAAAGACAAATAAATTAAAATTATACTATCTACTATTTTTTCTTAAGACTCCTGCCGGGAGCAATTTCTAATTTCATCTTCCATGATCTAGTAGCAACTGGAAACATTATGAAAGCACGGGCAATAATTCTGGGAGCAAGCTCCCCTCCAAATCGAGCTTCAGCAGCAGGAGTGCAAGGTAGGGGGAAGCTTTCATTGCAGCTAGGGTTTGTACTAGCCTTGAAAAAAGGCTATGGTATCTACATGAACTTCATCTTGAGTACATTGATGAGGTTTTCACTATACAAAACTTGTGCAATTTCCAGATTTGATTTTCAGCCACAGATGTTCTTCCTGTATTGTTATTTAGAGCTATATATGTCTTGATGATATGACACAAGTAAAAGAGCAATTTGTTGAGTGATTTGACATCAACATTGAAGAATTTAAGGGTAGTTTTGCTGCTGCTATATATACTGTTTACTGCTGTTATAACCACTGTAAAAATGAATTTTCAGACCTGGTTTAAGTGGGATCGATTGTCGCTTATATAGACAATTTGGTATCATTTCTCCTTGGATTGCCTAGAAGATTGGGTTGTTAGGAAGTGAAATATTGTTCTTTTTTTGCTGTTGTTTTATACTCTATTTCATAACAGCCCTAAGGCTGTAAATTTACAGGGTTAAGATCCAGGAAACCTTTAGTCAAAGAGGTAAATTTCTGTTTTGCATTAGGTGAACTTTGTGCTGGAAATTTCAATAGTATTCCTGCGGAAACACTACGAGAAGACAAGAAGAGAGACATCTTTATTGTTCTTGGAGAGATTGATCTTCTTAGATTCTAGGGTTTGCTCTTGTGAGATGCTAGGGTTTTTCCTATGCATGCAAGCCCTGACGATGGAGATAAGGATACTTGATCTCGTGGACTCATTCATCACACTTGTATTAAATATGTGAGGAGTGGAGGGCACTACTTTCTCTCTTCTGTACTCTTCATTGTATTATCTCTCTGTCTTGGTGCACTAGGGTCCTTAGATAAGTTCAAGACAAATTCTAGGGTTATTTTTATAAGGAGGCAAAGAAGCTAGGGTTTGTAATAAACACTAGAGGGATGAAGATAGCATTGTATCTTATAGCTCTTGTGAGAGAAAAAGACTAAGGTTTTGGAAATCCCACTGCTACTTATTATGCTTGTTGAAGAGGAGAAGAAATGTTTTACATGAACCAAGAAGAACTTGCCAGTGATGATGCTAACTTGTCGAGTATTCTTGGTGGAGTGACCAGCTTTGGTCAGGAGTGATTCCCAGATAGGAGAAATTGGTGGCTAGGGTCTTCCTGGTTTCCCTAGCTAGGGCTTGGAGAGCTTGAAATTGTACCAGCTTATGATGAGCTAAAAATGAGTATGTATATGTACTTCATCTTTTATATATTAATAAAGTGTTTCAGTTGTCCAATTATTGTGCACTTGCAGAATTGATTTTCAGCTTGTGTTGTCTTATTGATTGGGTAAATTAAAGCATTTGGTGTTCATGCTGATTTGACATCACATAGACGTGGCATTGCTAAGCAATTTAGCATATATCTTGAACATAAAAGGGGCATATTTACAGTGGTAAATATGCTGTAATAAAGTTATTCCAGATCTCTTATATGCCTGAAAAAGTGTGCCCCAAGGACTGTAACATGTTGACATCGATCTGTTATATGCCTGAAAAAGCATGCCCCAAGGGCTGTAACATGTTGACATTTAAGTACACATGGTTGGCATATTTTCCCTTGGGATTCCTAGTGATTTGCACTGAAGTGAAGTGAAATATTTGCTGCCGTACTTAAATATTTCATATCAACCCTATGGCTGAAAGCTCTCAAGCTAAGTAACAGGACACATCCCTCAGCAGCACCATGTATCTACCCTGCATGTCGGACACATGACATTCTAGGAAACGTGTTTGACACATTCCCTAGATGTGTCCCAACATGTCAGACACCAAGGTGCAAAAGATGTGTTTCCTAATGATATGGATTTGGACAGTAGTGTTGAGCTGGCATTAGCCAACTTGGATCTTAATGAACCAACGCTACAATTGGTCATTTTTTATGATGGTGATCCTCTTAAGGGGTCATCCTCCACGCCAACAAATGCAGATTTTGGATTGGATATAGAGGAGGATGAGTATGCAGGAAAAAGCAATGGCAGGGGTGGTGATTTTGATGATTCTGTGATCTAAATTAGATCAATATATATTTTGCCATCTATTTTGGTGCTTTCTGTGTGGGAAAATTGGATCAATTGGCTTGTGGGGCCCATATTAGGGGCAGATCTTACTTTGCAAATTTGGGGTCCAGAACCTTCCGAGGCCCATTCAAGGGCTTAAATGATGGTTTTTTTCTTTTTGGGGGTCAAAAGTTTGTGAACATAGCTTCTAACCCCTGCAGGCTATTCTACACTCAGAGGACTTTCTACGGATGCAAGAATTGCCTCAATCAGAGTCCATATGAGGAATTTATGCCTCCCACAAGTTGACCACTATGGTACTAAGTGGATTCCACGTCAGCGCTCATTACCCACACATGTGGAGCTAGTCACGTGTGGACTTTCAAGAACATTCTAGAATCTAGAGGGTCCAAAACCTTATCCCTAATCGGGAGTTAAGGCATTTACAAACCCTAAAACTAACCCTAGACAACTATAAAGCTATGTTAAATATCGGACCGTTAGGAGGAAAAGGGGTTCCATTTCTCATGATGTTATTCTATTGTTCATAGATAAGCAAACAGTAAGGGAGTGGATATTAAAGCAAAACAGAAGAAGTAGGAACCCTGTAGTAGCTGTCCAAGATAAGGTAACTCCATAGTGATACCACTTTCTTTATATTTGCATTGCATTTTGCAGAAGAAAAGAGCAAGGCATAGTGCTCACTTCTGGCTGGGTTTTTTCCTGTGGTGGGTTTTCCCAAGGGATATCTTGTGTTATTTACGTGGATGTGTTACTTTTCTCTATTTATTTTCCTTCCAATTCCAGTTTATTTACCATTAAGAGGAATACAGCTAACATAATGAATTAAGTTATAAAATCCGTTGTGACGAACTATTCCAGTGGAATATCCACGACAGTTTATAGATCATTCTGACATGGAGGACTACTAGCAGTGACAAGTTTTGAGATTCTTCCTGTTAGAATTTTAAAAGTTTTATTCCAAAAACTAAAGGATCACTGAAAGAACGACAAGCACAGTAGCACAAAGAGAACACAAACATTTATCCTAGGAAACCCTTGTGGGGGAGAAAACCCAGAAAAAACTTCCTCGATATAGAATCCAACCAAGTACAGTGTAAGACCCAAGAATAAGGCTAGTTGCTTCCTCTCTCTCAGATGGACTCCTTCTCTCTCTAGAGAACTTGCTTGAGTGTTGAGTGTCTCCAAATGAGGGAGGCGCCTCACCTATTTATACTCACCAAGTAAGTGACCTAATAACCCAACAAGGTCGACTTGTCTCTTTAACCAAGGAAACTTGCTTAGGGAGACTCAAATCAACATTTATAAAATACTTTTGCGGGTACTATTGACCCGACTTACAATGGAGGGTTTACCTCAAGACTTTTACATGACCAAGTACATCAATGACATCTCCTAAAGGAAGAAAAATAATAATACAATAAAATACAATAGAATATCTTCCGAAGTTACATATCTTTAACACTCCCTCTTAATGAGGAAGGTATTCTACAACAACAATAGCAACAACAACTGTACAACTGACTGGTGAATCTATATGTCATAGGAAGTTTTGAAACAACAACATCATGTGTCTGGAACATCAGCATAGAGCATCATTAGCATCAGCATGGAACATCATCATGGAGTATCATTGTCATCATCATCATCATTGTGGAAGATCAACATTGTGGAACATCATCATCATGGAACATCATCACCGTGGAACATCATCATTACGAAACATCAACATCGTAGAACATCATTATCATCAACATGAGCATCATCATTAGTATGTGAATACTAGAACATCATCATCATCTGGAACATCATCAGTAAGTGAATACCGAAACATCATCAGTATATGAATATTGGAACATCATCATCAACATGTAAATGTTGGAACATCATCTGCATCATCAACATGTAAATGTTGGATCATCCGCATGTGAATGCTAGAACACCATCAACACATGACTGCTAGAACATCAGCAGCAGCAGCAAATGAATGTTGGAACTCCATCAGCATGTGAATGTTGGAACACCATCAACAACAACAAATGAATGTTGGAACATGATGGACATTTGTAGCAACTCTACGAAGGGCGCTCTGGTAGACCCAACTGGCCTTGTCTGGCTTACTAATCCTTTCGGACCAAACAAGTCTAGCCAAACATACCGATCTACCCAAGTCTCAAAGCATTGTCTGACTTACTAATCCTTTGAGACCAAACAAGCCTAGCCAGACATGTCGATGCCCCTAGGATCAAACAGGCCTTGTCAGCACAAGCTGACATACTAGTCCTAGATTGAAATGCCACACCATTGTTACAAAAAACCACATCATCATCGTCATCGTCACTTCCTCTTACGGGGGAGGTCCTTTCAGACTACACCAAGCTTGTCTTGAAAGTATTTAAACTATATACGAGATAGAGGCTTAATCAACACAGTATCAACTTGTTCCTCTGTAGGAACATACTTGGAGTTGTACAGCTCCCCTTTGCACTATATCCCGGATGTAGTGGTACTTGATTTCTATATGCTTCAATTTGTCGTGGAACACTGGGTTTTCTGACAGCTTGATGCACCTTTGGTTATCGCAGCAGATATTAGTCACGTCCATCTCGATATCGAACAATACTGTCAACAACTGCGAATCCATACTGCTTCGCTACAGGCTGAACATGTTGCAATATATTCAACCTCTATTGTACTAAAAACAACACTGGTCTGCTTCCTACTGAGCCACAAGATCACACCTGATCCCAAACTGGAACAACATCCTGAAGTGCTCTTTCTATCTTCAGCACTACCTGCCCAATTTGAATCGGTATAACCGTGTAATTTGATCTCACTATCGGCTACATATCTAAGTCCACAGTCCAATGTACCCTTTAGGTACCTCAGCACATGTTTTGTTGCAACTAAGTGAACATATTAGGGCTCCACCATATACTCACTCAGGGTGTTCACAACAAAACATATATATGGTCTTGTATTCATCAAATACATCAGTGAGCCAGTAATCTCTCTGTATAGTGTAACATCTATTGTCTCTAAGGAATCATCATTCAAGAGCTTCAAGTTTGTCACCATCGAAGTATTCATTGCCTTGCAAGCCATCATCCCAAATCTCTTTAGGAACTCAACAGCATATTTTCCTTGATTTAGGAAAATCGCATCTAGGAACTACCATAATTCAAGACCTAGGAAATAATGCATCATACCAAGGTCTTCATCTCGAATTCTGCAGCAAGCTTCTTCTTACATTTGTTGACGAGCTTCTCTTCTCCTGTCAAAAATAGATCATCCACATATAACAATAATATCACAAGCCCGTCATCTACAAACTTATAGTAAAGGTTGGAATCTGCTTTACTTTTGGTAAATCCCAAACTCATCAGGAAGCCATCAATCCTTCCATACCATGCTCTAGGTGCTTTCTTCAACCCATACAATGCTTTCTTCAATCTGCATACATGTGTCTTCTTATCATGTGTTTCAAAACCTTATGGTTTTTCAATGTGCACTTCCTCTTCTATCACGACATTCAGGAAGGTCGTCTTTACGTCCATCTGGTGTAGCTTCCATTTCATCTCGGTTGCCATGGCAAGGATGGATCTAATTGAAGTGTATTTTGCAACTGGGGTGAAAGCCTCTTCATAATCAATTCCTTCCTTCTAACAAAACCTAAGTTGCCAGGAAAATTGGGTACGGGGATGGGGACAGGGACACCACTTTTTGAAACAGGGTACTTGGGTACATCGAGGGTTCTGTATATATATACATATATAGTATAAAAAAATGTCACAGTCACATCATACATGCATATTTCAGGTTTCTTCATAAATTATAAATCGTAATTCATAATTATAGATTCAATGATTATTTGAACAATGAACATTCACATTGAAAATTTGAAACATAAAATTTGATAAATCATAGACTTCATAGATATCAATTGTAAGACTGGAAGTTACATAAAATTTGATAAATCATTGTACCGGGTAGTTGTAACAAACAGTCAAACTCGGACCTGAAGGTACACTTGAAATCTTATTTTAAACACCAATTTGTACTATTGTTACAAGCAATAAAAATTTGCAAATTGTCAAATATATTCCTGGGTTGATGTGAGTGTATTTCTTATAGTATTAAATACATATGTTTATTTTTTATGTGCACATTTGGTAGTCAAATTATGTTCCATGAGTGTTGAACACAAAACCATAAACACATTCACCGTAAATCAATGCAAAATCAATCTACCATATTTGAACAATATTCGGCAGAATTTGAACAGTGTTGCAAAGTGTTTGACATAAGTCCTGAACTAGGCTCCATATGCAGTTAGCAAAAAATAGCAATGTTCCCCCAAGGTTCCGAGAAGGCGGGACGTNTTTTAAGTGATTGAAAATGAATCAATGATACTAGAATCTAGATAGTATGATACTGCACATCAACAAAATAATTAAAGTTTTAATTTTTAATTTTAAACAAACATTGCAAATTGTAATAAATTTAAAATGACTAAACTAGTAAACACTGAACAATAAACAATAACACTAAAGGTCAAAGACATTGAAATACTAAATACTAAAATAGTAAATTAAGATTGCTCAAAAATAGGAAAGAGTCAAAGACTTAGTCATCGGTATGAATAATAACTATAGTCTATAAATAGAGTCCAAGCTAAAATACTAAATAGTGAAAAGTAGCTGAAATATCAAATTAGATTTCATTTTAACTTTTTATTTTTAGTTTTTTATATTTTTTTTAATGTTTAAAAACTTTATAAATAATATCAGTTATATTATATAAGTATAATAAGTTTATAAAATTTATAATTTTAATGAATTAGTTAAATTCTTTTAACTTTTTTTTTTAAATTAAGAAGAAAAAAAAATTTTAAATCAAAAATATCCTTAGGAAGTCTTGGCGAAGTTTCGGAGTTTCGGAGCGGGACGCCCACAAGTTTCGGAGTTTCGGGGCGGGACGCCCACAAGTTTCGAAGTTTTGGGGCGGGACGCCAGGAAGTCCCCCCAAGTTTCGCCACCCACCGAAACGTTTCGGCCTGCGTCTCGCCAAGTCTCGCCAAAATGGGGACGTCCCAAAACGTTTCGGGTGGAGTTTCGGAGTCCCCGGGACGCTCGAAACGCCGAAACACGTCCTTGACCCTCCGGGACGCGTCCCCGTGTAACACTGAAAAATAGTTCTGATTTGGTTGGGGATCATTATATTTTCCCCATCATATTGCATTTTACTGAGCCAGTCATACCCCCGGAGTACCCAAACATGGGGTACGACGTACCATTTCGCCTATAAGTACCCCTTTTTTTTATAATGATATCTCGGGTACGTGGAGCTAGTATGGGGTGTGGTAGGGTACGGCAAGAGACGTACCTTACGAGTACCCAAGTATCCAATACGGGTACCCGATATAGGTACGTGTACCCTGCCCCCGAGTACAAGTACCCTGGCTACATAGGAGAGAACCCTCGGGCTACAAATCCTGCCTTCTAATTTTAAATACTACCATCTGTTGAATGCTTTGTCTTGAAGATCCACTTCGAGGAGACTACCAATTTATCTTTCAGTCTTGGCACCACATCCCAAACATCATTCTTCGATAGACTGGTATTCTTCAACAATGGCATCCATCCATTCCTTCTTCTTTGTTACTTCTTCAAAACAGGTGGGTTCTTCGTCAACAATGTTGCACATCAAGGCCACATAGCTGGAGTATGGCCTTGGTTTCTTGCTTTCTCTTAAGGTTCCTTCCAGAGCACCATACTTTTCTGCATCTTGAATTATTTCATGAGCCCAATATGGTCTTCTTTTTAGTGAAATCATCTCATCAGGTGACTCCTTAGGTCTTTAGGGCTTTGTCATGTCATGGTCTTCTAGGATATGCTCTTCTTCAACATCTCAAACCAGTAATTTGTCGGTCTTGCAACTCTAGGAGCTTCATGTTCTTCTTCATGATCCTCATCTACATAGTTCTTTCTAAACATGATGAAAGTTGCGTCTTCATCAAATGTAACATCTCTACTGATCTCGATCTAATGGTAACCTGGAATGGAGACACTATAAGCTTTCGATTGATCACTGTAACTAACAAAGATCCTCTTTTTTACTGAAGAGTCCAACTTGGATCTTTTCTCCTTGGGAACATGTATGTATACAAGACAGACAAATATCTTCAAGTGGTTGACTTTAAGCTTCTCGCCAGTAAATATTTCTTTTGGAGTCTTGTTCCCAAGAGCACCGTCGAAGATTATGTTATGTACATAAATTGATTTTACTACTTCCATGATGGATCTATTCTTTCTTTCTGCCACTCCATTCTGTTGAGGATTATATGGGGTGGTGAGCTCCCTCTTAATCCCAGCTTCTTTACAGAAATCCTTGAATTCATTTGAAGTGAATTCTCCTCCATTGTTTGATCTCAAGGTCTTGATTTTCTTTTCAAAGAGATTCTCTACAAGGACCTTGAATTCTTTGAACTTTTCGAATACTTCATCTTTACTCTTCAAGAAGTAAATCCAAGTCGTGCAGGAGTAGCTGACATCAGACCCGCTTAGAGAAGTAGCTGACATCGGACCTCGGACCACATACCTCTGAGTGAACAATATCCAAGATCCCTTTCACTTTGTTGTTGTTACTTGGAAATGGATTCTTGGTATTTTTTTCCTTGTGCACATCCCTTGCAAACTCCTTCATGATCAATCTAGATCTCTGGTAAACCCGTTACTACCTTGCTCACGATTAGCAATGCTTTGTAATTCACATGAGCAAGTCTTCTATGCCATAGCTCACATGGGCTAATGGTACTAGCTGTCAAGGTTGAGTCTAAGTATCCCTTCAATTTGTAGAGTCCTCCTTCTTCAACTCCAATTACGACTGCATCATCTATTGTCTTTCCTTTCGGCCACATGTGGACTAACCATCTGCAAAAGCAACTCTGAAACCTTTCTTATCTAAGGCTGAGATAGAAAGGAGTTTTTTTTCAAACCTAGGACATATAGAACTTCTTTCATCTTCATGGACCTTCCGGAATTCAACTTATAAGAGGCTTCTCCCATTCCTTTAATGGGAAACTGATAGTCATCTCCAAGCTTCACTTTATGCGGAGAGTATTTCTAAATAAGACATGAGAGGGAGTCTTTGTAACCTGTCATATGTTTGGAGGCACCACTATCTACGAGCCAAGTGTCAATTCCATTTGAGAATGATCCTGTGAGAGTTGAAATTAAGACATATTCTTCACTGGAGTCTTCATCTTCTCTAGCCTTCTCATCCGGTTCATTCTCTACAACTGCATGGGCATGAAACTTTATATTCTTCTTGAACTATTCTTCTTTGAGGGGACAGTTTCTTGCAATGTCTCCCATCTTGTGGCAAGTGAAACATTCAAAGGTTGAGAAGTCTTGTCTAGTTCTTTTACCTTTTCTAGGTCCTTGAGGTCTTCTAGGAGGTGATCCATGATCCTTTCTCTTGTTCCTTTCTTTCTTTGTATGTGCTGCCAAAGCTTGATCTTCATTGTCATTTAGCTTTTCTTCTCTGTTTGCTATTCTTTCTTCTTCTTGTACGCATTCCTCCCATAGTCTACTGAACTTGGTCAACTTCCTTCTAGCGCATATTCCTTTGATGAATGAGTCCCAATCCCTTCGCAGACCATTCAAAGTGGTCATCACAATTTCTGCTTCTTCTACCATGTCTCCAATAGCTTCTAACTATTCTTTGATCTGGGACACTCTTGTGAAGCATGACTTCATTGTTTATGCTTTTTGAATCTTCACCCTTGAGTTGGTTTCTCAAGGTCATTCTTATGTTGATGTTTCTTCCTTCAAATAAACTAGACAGTGCATCGAACATTTCCTTTGGAGTCTTCTTTGAAGATACTTGGAAGATCAAATGATTCTTGATGGAATCAGCTATGATCCTCTTAGCCTTGACCATATCCTTCTTGTGCTTTGCTTTTGCTTCATCTCCTTCTGGTTCTTGAACTTCCTCTTTGATGTAGCCTTCTAGATCATGTTCTTCAAGGATGAGCATGAATCTATACTTCCATGCTCTGAAATTCTCACCTCCTTCAAGCTTTTCATCAAGCTTGGCACTGTTTGTCATCTTTAATGAATGAGAATCTCAAATGGAAATACAAGAGGTAAAAGTTAATAAAAAAACTACTTCTAGAACCTGCTTCAGGCAGACTTAGGGTTTGATAGGGAAACCCTATTTTTTCAACTTGGATATCTTGAAGATGTGAGTGGATGAAAAGATGTGCCTTCCTCCAAATCTTTGGACTGAACTTCAAAAAATCCAATGCCCTAGTTTCCAATGTTCCCCCAAGGTTCCGGGACGGCGGGACGCGGGTTCGGGGAGAGGCACATTCGGGACGTGTGGAGACCACCCCCAAATTTTAGAGAAATTTAGCGGGGACGGCGAGACGCGATAGTCATACAAATTTTAAAAATATGAAAAATATAAATCCCAACAATAACAAACATTCATCATTCTGGAATCTGCAACCATGCAATGTAAATGCAAAATTCAAAGTTCAAACACATTACAGGATTCATCAAGATTATCATTATATTAATAATAATTTATAAATCTATTATGTATTAATATGAATCTATGACTAACATGCACATCATATTTGATAATCTTCAGATTTGACTTTTAAGTTTTAAAGTTTTAAGTGATTGAAAATGAATCAATGATACTAGAATCTAGATAGTATGATACTGCACATCAACAAAATAATTAAAGTTTTAATTTTTAATTTGAAACAGACATTGCAAATTGCAATAAATTTAAAATGACTAAACTAGTAAACACTGAACAATAAACAATAACACTAAAGGTCAAAGACATTGAAATACTAAATACTAAAATAGTAAATTAAGATTGCTCAAAAATAGGAAAGAGTCAAAGACTTAGTCATCGGTATGAATAATAACTATAGTCTATAAATAGAGTCCAAGCTATAATGAATTATTTAAATTGTTTAAACCTTTTATTTTTAGTTTTTGATTTTTTTTTAATGTTTAAAAACTTTATAAATAATATATAGATATTAAATAATATCAGTTATATAATATAAGTATAATAAGTTTATAAAATTTATAATTTTAATGAATTATTTAAATTTTTTTAACTTTTTTTTTAAATTAAGAAAAAAAATTTAAAAAAATCGAAAATATCCTTAGGAAGTCTCGGCGAAGTTTCGGAGTTTCGGGGGGGGACGCCCACAAGTTTCGGAGTTTCGAGGAGGGACGCCCACAAGTTTCGGAGTTTCAGGGCGGGACGCCAGGAAGTCCCCCCAAGTTTCGCCACCCACCGAAACGTTTCGGCCTACGTCCCCCCACGTCTCGCCAAAACGAGGACGTCCCGAAACGTTTCGGGTGGAGTTTCGGAGTGTCCCCGGGACGCCCGAAACGCGTCCCCAACCCTCCGAGACGCGTCCCCGTGTAACACTGCTAGTTTCTCTCGGCATCAGTGTTAGGGAAATAAATGAAAATCCTGGGATCTGGAACCTGTCACCACAAAAAGATGCGCCCTCCTAGGGAGAACTGGATTGGCCTTTTTTTAGCTAATTTGATGTGGGAGTTTCCTAGAATAACAAACCCTAGCTTGTTGAACTGCTAGATAAGTTGTTGCACAGTGACTTCTTTCAGGATGGATCTGATACCATGTTAGAATTTTTAAAGTTTTATGCTAAAACCAAAAGGATCACTAAAAGAATGGCAAGCACAGTAGCACAAAGAGAACACAGATTTATCCAGGGAAACCCTTATGGCCTTGGTTACAAGGAGGGAGGAAAATCTGAGGATAACACTTGGTCTCCCAAGACTCCAAAAGCAGGCCCATCAACGTCCAAAGCTGCTCCCCATGCACCTGCACATGACAACAAAGACTTTGGAAGTTCAAGAATGCAACAAGGAGTTAGGTCTATTCCTCAAAGCAAGCTCAGAAAAGAAACAACTCCAAGATGGAACCAAAGTCCCAGGTATGAAAGTGGATTTAATGGTTATTGTTATTTTTGTTCTAACTTTAGTCATAAGGCTATGGATTGTAGACTCTATGGAAGAAGAAGTGCTGGAAGCCCCAATGACAAAGTTAGATGTTGGACTTATAAACAAGCTAGACATATTGTTGCCACTTCTCACACATTGAGATGCCACACCTGTAGTGGGTTTGGTCACAAAGCCCAAGAATGTGCAAGTCAAAGAAGTCAACCCAGGAGGAGTCCTTCATACACATCAGCAAGAAGAACCAATGAAACCTTGGAAGAAGAACAATTCATAAAGATTTGAAGATCAGAAGACAAAGGCCTACAGTCAGGGACACTCTCGGGTATGGAGGAATGAAGTTCATCAAAGAAGCGTTGGAAGTTCCAACAACTCAGTCAGGTGTTGGACATGCAACCATGTTGGTCACATTGCTGCATATTGTCGTACTATAACGTGTTATGGTTGCGGTGGCTTTGGGCACAAAGCTCAAGACTGTTGGAGTACATAGAAATAACCCATGAGAAGGTTCTCATATAGCTCATCAAGGAAAGCCAATGAAAATGAAGGAACAAATGTTGAAAGGACAAATGCCAAGAAGCAAGCATGGATGAAGAAAACTAAGCAGTTACAGATAGGAGAGGTTGATTAGAGCAGGGAGGATGGCTGCCACATGTCAAGCCAAGCTTAAGGTCTCTCAAAGACCATATCACACCTTGACTTCATAAGGCTGGAGGATAGACTCCCCATTGTGACCCCTATATATGTATATGTGTTTATTCCAAGAATAAACACCAAGTACTCTTTGAAATAAATAAATGCAACATATCGAAGAAACCAAAGGGGAAAATGAGTTCTCTGGTTCTACAGTGAAGGCAGAGCCTTCCCACTGTTTACCAAAAACCCCAAAATGAATATAAGACTCTCGATGTTTCTTCACATCCCAGGAATACTGGTACTATTTACTGAGGTATTAAATGTAACAATGCATCAAGAAAGTTGGACACCAATGAGCTTGCAAGACTCGACCTACTATTAGTCTATAGTATTGTGTCACTATCAAAGTAATTACGTTGAGCTAGCTAGAGACGGGAAAGAGAAAACCCACTTTCCTCTAGTTTGTAACCATGTTCAAGTAGTCGTGTCCTGTTTTCGCGACACGTCCTGACAGACGCGAGACACGCGTGTCCAAAATCGGGACACGCTGAAACGTGTCTGACACGCTCTGTCAACATGTCCGTGTCTGACACGCTCTGTCAGGATGTCCGTGTCGAACACGGGACACGCTGCCCCATATGGACGTGTCTAGTATCTTAGAAAGGAACTATAGGGCCAGACCACTAAAATGTCATAGAGATTTTGGTGAATTGCTATGTAATTTTCTATTTTGACGTTAATAGAAATATGTTTGAGTGATGCAAATTTTGTGTGCCACAAATTTGTGCTTGTTGTAATTTTTTAGTAGTCGTATTTGTAGAGATCTAGCATTCTTGCAGTTTTCAAAGGTTTTCAGTTTAAGCTCCCTTGTTGTTAGTACTGTTGGTTTGCTTACCATGATTTGAAAATTTAACATGGTATCAGAGTTGTTGATCTGAAATCTCCCAAAGATATGTATATGGAGTGGATTGTTACTTGTGAAAGGGAGTTGTCAAAAAATTTCGACCGACATGATGCCCTAGTTTCCATGATTGAAGTTGATATGTGCGTAAGATAGGCATAGGGACCTATGATAGCTACTAATTATTAATTAAATTTCTATATCTGATTTGTATAGCAAGATCTTGCTCTAATGGCTACTAAAATTATCTATTGCTTACGTATTTGTGGTTTCTACTTTCTACACTCTGTAAGTTGGCTATGATGATTTGTTAATGCATATTTGGAAGTCTGAGTTGGGTTTATGGAGAAATCGAATTCTGGTTAGGGCTTAAAAAAAATTGGGTGTACATCCATGGCAATTTAATGAGGTGAAATTTTCATCGACACACAAAATCTCAACATGCCCATCGAAAAGCATATTGATATACATAATAAACAACCAATCAACATTGTCATAGGGTTTATTAAAATCAATCTTAGGGCTAAATAATTCTTGCCCCGACTCATTATTCTTCCCCTGTCTCATTAGCCCATTTAAAACACTCCCATGCCATGAGGACTATATAAAGGATGAACCACATCTACAAGAAACATGTCTACTCTAGCCAAATAATTTGAGATGCAAATTTTGGACCCGCATGGACAACATCTTCATCCAAATCGTAAGACACATTAAGGATTGTAATTGGTCACCGAGAGCCAATGGTATCCCCAGCTGCATTCTTACGAATCATGTTGATCAAGCCTTGATTTTGCATTTCTTCCATTCTTGTTGTTCTGAACATTTCATGAGCCACGAATAACATATCCCTCCCAACAACTGGCCAAGTTTTCTTAAAAACTCACAAGGTATACCATCCACCACTAGAGAATATATGTTTTCCATTAAGTTTGAGGCTTGGGGAAGATATTCCTAAATTAAATAATTGTCAAAATACTAGTTTTGGTATTAGTATATCATGGGTATTATATAGCAATACAGCCCATGAGGTTAGCTCAACGAGTTGTCGCCAATGTTGCTAGGCGTTTAGATAGTTCCATGTGAGCATGTGCTAGGTTCAAATCTTCCAAGGTTAGTTGCACTAGTCTAAGCCAACAAGTTTACTAGGGATGTCATCTATGAATATGGGGAATGTAACAAATAAAATATTAAATAGTTATCATTAATAAACAATAATATAATAAACATTAATTAATTAGATTAACTAAGGGACATATCGCTTTAGTCAATAGCTACTATGTAAGGCCTATATATACAGACTGCTTTATCATTGTAAAATCATCTTTCACATATCAATTACGTATTTATTTAATCCGTTATGGAGTATTTTCAGTTAACTTTATCATTTAGATAGTATTTGAGTGTGAACCGGATTCGAAACACAACATTGGTATCAAAGCATGTTGATTCCGACCTATGGCTAAATTATCAAAGTTTCTTTGAAATCGGGTCCTTGAGCTCTCATTGGTTTTTTCAGCCATTCATTATTCAGAGTTTTTCTGCTCACACAAATCCTCCTCTCCTCCAACTAATCCCCAATCGCTCCTCTCCAAAACCCTGCTCCAACGATGCGCGATTCCTCACACCTACAAACTTGCCATTTCCATCTCCCCACACTCTGTGCCCATTCACCTACTTGTTCCTCTCGTCTCACGTCTCCAAATTCACTCACGCCCTCTACATATTCCACTCCCCATCTCTCCACACCTCCACACAACCCACCTCTCCACTTGCCTCACACTCCATGCCCCTACCTTCCTCGTCGTGCTCCACTTCTTCTACACCCCCACACCCTTCTACACTACACCTCCTTTTGTTGGAGTTTGTGCAACTTCAGAAGCTATTCTTATTGTTCTTGTATTGTACCTCCTACGAGAGATGAACTTATTGTAATCAATCATACAAACCCTAGAAGAACAATGTAGACCTTGGGGAGAAAAGCAAGCAATAGAAAAGATAAAATAAATTATAAATTATATTTCTCTCCCAAGAGAAGTCGGCCCCAGTTAATTTATTAGTGGAAAATCTGTATAAATAGGAGGCACCCCTCTTCATTATTCCACACAACAACACAAGTGAAGTTCGCGGTTTTCTAGGAGTGAGGGAAGTTCGCATATACTGCAGAAGAAGACTGTTTTCAAGGTTTCTATCTGTGGAAAGCATTTCCATATTTTCTCTTTCTTCATTGTACATTGTTCTCAGAATTATCATCTCTAGACGAAGGTTGTTGGGTTTTCTCCCAATTGGGTTTCCCAGTATAAAAATACTCGTGTCATTGTTTTGTGCTTTGTCTATCTTCTAGTGATCCTATTGATAAATGCAATTAAGATATATTGCTATAATCTTATGAAAATCTAACATGGTATCAAAGCAGTGCTAGAAGAAGCCATTGTCGAAAACTTGTCGAAACTAGGGTTTCATCTTTCAAGGTCTTTACTCAATCTTTTGGCAGAAAAAGAGCCTTGGGAATTTCGCTCTAAGGAGGGCGCATCTTTTGGTGAAGACAAAATTCAATTCTAAGAATTTTCAATTTTTGACCTAATTCTACAGCTGCAACAGGAATTAGGGTTTCAGTTTTTTACCTACTCCCTCCACAATGTTGGCTCAACACCACTTCTTAGCTCGCCTCTCTAGGGCACATTTATCTATGGAGTCAATTTTCCAAAACCACAACCTTCAGTTTTGACTTAGTCTCTGCTAAGGTTTCAGATCCAGATCTACAGATGATCAGTGACGGTTGAAGATCGTTTGAAAGGGGCTTCCAACTTCATTTCCAGGAAGTCTAGGGTTCTCCTTGAAAATTACCTATTACAGTTTGCAAATGCAAAGGTCCCAGAACCAGAAGCAAAAGAATATCATCATCACAAGAAACAGAAGAATGAATATCGTACAGAATTCTTCTTCGTATCAGCTCTATCAGGTATAGTTACCACTACTAGTGAAACTTGGCTCATAGATAGTGGTGCATCTAGACACATGACAGGATATAAAGAAAATCTCTGAGAAGTAGTTGAGAAAGATTCTCATCTTCGTGTTGTACTTGGAGATGATGCTAGCTACACTGTGAAGGGATCTGAGGCCACCTCCCTTCAGCTAGAGTCTAATTATACTCTACACTTAAGTGATGTCCTCTATGTACCTGGTATGAAAAGAAATCTTGTTTCTATATCAGCCTTAGAAGACAAAGGATATAAAGTAGCATTTTCAAATGGAAAAGTACTTGCTTGGCAGAAGAACTCAAGCATGGACTCAGCCAAGGTAGAGTAGAGCTTGTATCGACTGAACACACTACCAGTCCAAATCCTTGTCCGTGACTCTACAAGTATGGGTGAGATTTGGCACCGAAGACTAGCTCATATAAATTACAGAGCCCTGCTAGCTGTAAAGAATATTGTTATAGGTATACCAGTACTACAGGTAGACCATGATGGAACATGTAGAGGATGTGCACTTGGCAATAATGCCAAGAAATTCTTCCCAGATAGTGAGAGAAGATCCAAAGAAATCCTCAATCTAGTGCACTCTGACTTGTGCGGCCCAATGACAGTTGCTTCATTGGGAGGATATTAGTACTATGTGAATTTCATTGATGATTACTCACGAAAGACTTGGATATACTTTCTCAAGACCAAGGAATCCGAGGAAGTACTCAGCGAGTTCAAAGAATTCAAAGCACAAGTCAAGAATTTGTCAGGGAAGAGGATCAAGATTCTAAGATCAAATAATGGTGGAGAATACACCTCTACAGAATTCAATGATTTCTGCAAGGAAGCAAGAATTAAGAGGGAGCTCAAAGTTCCCTACAACCCCCAACAAAATGGGGTTGTTGAATGAAAGAATAGAACAATTGTGGAGGCATCCAAAGCCATGATACATAACCAGAGTCTACCTATGTTCTTATGGGCAGAAGCCTCCAGAACAGTTGTATATGTATAGAACAGATGCCCACATAAGGTAGTAAAGAACATGACCCCTAAAGAAGCTTTCAGAAAAGTAAAACTAGAAGTGTGTCCCCTTTGAATCTTTGGTTGTCCAGTCTACATTCATGTGCCCAAGGAGAAAAGGACGAAGTTAGAACCTTCAGGGAAGAAGGGAACTTTTGTAGGATACAATGAATCCTCAAAGGCCTACAGGATTTATATCCTAGGATCTAGACAGATCGAAGTTAGCAGGGATGTGACCTTTGAAGAAGAAATGGTTGTCAAGAAAGGCAGAGGATCAGACATGGAGATCGATGATGAGGAATTGGAGATGAGATCATCTCCCTCTAGTTCAGAATGAGTTAGCAGGAAAAGATGAACCCATCAATCCCATTGATCCAGCCACGACAATTGATAATCCCGAAGATATGACAGCAAGTCGGAAAAGACCTAGAAGGGCACAACAGACTTTACAGGATGCAGAGGGGCATGAAGCTCCACATGGCATTTTCTGAGAAAGCAAAAGACCTCAGAGGTTCTCCAATTATGTTGCATTGATGAGTCATATCATTGACTCATAACCCACCACTTATGAAGATGCATCCAGACACCAAGTTTGGAAGGATGCCATGGTGGAAGAATATCAATCCATCATGAAGAATGATGTGTGGGAGATTGCATCGACAACTGAGGGAAAGTCAGTTGTAACTTCCAGATGGCTATACAAAATTAAACATGGAGCAGATGGTAGTATTGAAAAATACAAGGCTAGGTTTGTAGCCAGAGGGTTCTCTCAGAAAGAGGGAGTCAATTATGATGAGACATTTGCTCCCGTGGCTCGATAAACTTCCATCAGATCGATCATTGCTATTGCTTCAGCTATGGGATGGAAGTTGCATCAGAATAGATGTCAAGACAACCTTTCTCAATGGTATTATTGAGGAAGAAGTATATATTGAACAACCATAAGGGTTTGTTGTCCATGGAAAGGAGTCTCACGTATGCAAGCTGAAAAAAGGATTTATATGGACTCAAGCAAGCACCTCATGCTTGGTATGGACGAATAGATGGATTCCTGGTGAGTCTGGGATTCACCAAGAGTGATGCAGACCCCAACCTTTACTAGAAGGTTGTGAATGATGAGCCACTGATTTTGGTACTGTATGTTGATAACATGTTTCTCACTAGAAATGAGAAACTTATCGTATGGTGTAAGAAGAAACTCGCCTTTGAGCTCGAAAAGAAGGATCTTGGATTGATGCATTACTTTTTGGGATTAGAAGTATGGCAGAGGCAGAAGGAGATTTTCCTAGGTCAAGAAAAATACACCATAGATATACTGAAAAGATTCGGAATGTTGGACTACAAGTCCATAGCTACTCCAATGGATGCAAATTTGACGCTGAGAGATTCTGCTTCAGATTCAAATTTGATCGATCCCACTATGTATCGCCAATTGATTGGGTCCATGATGTATCTGACAAACACCAGACCAGATATTTGTTTTGTTTTGAATGCGCTCAATCAGTTCATGTGTGAACCGAGGCAGATTCACTGGACTATTGCAAAACATGTGCTCAGATACTTACGTGGCACTGTTGGGTATGGTCTACGATATGATTCAGAATGTGACTTGAAATTGCAAGGGTTTACAGACTCAGATTGGACCGAATCCACTACAGATAGGAAGAGCACTTCACAATGTTGTTTAAGTCTGGGTTCTGCAGTAATTTCCTGGTACAGTAGGAAGCAGAACTCAGTAGCTCTCAGTACTGCAGAGGCCGAGTATATGGCTGCTAGTTCAACAGCCTGGGAAGCAGTTTGGCTTCATAAAATTCTTGCAGGATTGTTTGGCCAGATTCCAGAGCCAACCGTGATTCACTGTGATAACCAGAGTTGTATTTCACGACAACTCAAAGCACATAGAGATTCAATATCACTTCATACGTGATATGGTGTAGAAAGGTGCGGTCGAGCTACAATATATTCCGACAGATGACCAGACTACAGATGTTCTCACCAAGCCTCTTCCCAGGGTGAAGTTTGAATACTTTCACGGAAGACTTGGAGTAGAAGAGAACGCATCCCTCCTTGAGAGGGAGAGATGACTGTCAGACATTTACCATACTTTTTCCTAGGTACCTCTGCTCGTCCAGGTTCTCAGCCAGGTATGGGAGAAATCCCATCAGTGGATGAGACGAATAGGTAGTAGATGGTCGTACACATTTACTCATTCAGGTTCTCAGCCAAGTATGGGAGTACCCCATCGACAGATGAGACGAACAGGTAGTAGATGGTCCTACACATTTGCTCATCCAGGATCTCTAACCAGGGATGGAAACATTCCATCAACAGTAGAGATGGATAGGTAGCAGAATATTTTCTCTCAGACATCTGGATAGAACAAATTCATAAAGACAACCTTCAGTACGTCTAGAGATGATAGAGACAATACAGATGTATAGATGAAACCCAGATGATCGTGATGCTGATGAAGACCAAAGAATACCTTCCTTGTTGAGAGGAAGCGTTGGAGTTTGTGCAACTTCAAAAGCTATTCTTATTGTTCTTGTATTGTACCTCCTACGGGAGATGAACTTATTGTAATCAATCATACAAACCCTAGAAGAACAATGTAGACCTTGGGGAAAAACGCAAGCAATAGAAAAGATAAAATAAATTATAAAATATAAATTATATTGCTCCCCCAAGAGAACTCGGCCCCAATTAATTTATTAGTGGAAAATCTGTATAAATAGGAGGCGCCCCTCCTCATTATTCCACACAGCAACACAAATGAAGTTCGCAGTTTTTTGGGAGAGAGAGATAGGTTCGCATATACTGCAGAAGAAGATTGTTTTCAGGGTTTCTATCTTTGAAAATCATTTCCATATTTCTCTTTCTTCATAGTACATTGTTCTCAGAATTATCATCTCTAGACAAAGGTTGCTGGGTTTTCTCCCAATTGGGTATCCCAGGATACAAATACTCGTGTTATTGTTTTGTGCTTTGTCTATCTTCTAGTGATCCTATTGATAAATGCAGTTAAGATATACTGCTATAATCTTATGAAAATCTAACACCTTTCACTCCACCACTTCTCAGCATCACTACACCCCCTCCTGCCTACACTCTCTCTCGTGCACCGCTCCAAGCCTCCTCTACCTCTCCACCTCTCCATGAGCTATGCCCTTCGCTGCCATTCTCCATGCTCCTGCTATGACATTTCCACACCCTCTACACCAACCTTCCAACCCACTCCACCCCTCCAACTCTCTGCTCATTCCCTCGCACAATATCACTATGTGGCTGCCCTCCAATCTTCCCACGTCGTTTTCCCTGCAATCTCACTTCGTTTCCCACGTTTTTCTTCCGCACCATCACTCGTTCCACCTCATCTGACGTCAAGCCCCATTGACGCCATCCATGCCTTCCATACTCTGCCACACCCCTCTACTGTCACACCATTCGTAGGGCTCAAAACCCTGATCACTTAGAAATATATTATAATAATCTTATTATTATTAAATAATAATTGTTATTATAATATTTTGCCCTTGTCAAATCCATTCAAAAATATATATCATAATAAAATTATTTATTAAAAATTATTATTATAATATATTTAAAATATTAAAACTATATAATATTAAATTTATTATTATTATAGTTACTATCTTTGAAATAATCATTATTATTATTATAGTTACGATCTTTTGAAATAATAATTATTTTGGGGAAAAAAGGGGAAAAGAAGACAAAAAAAAAGTCAAAGTTAAAAGAAGATTTAAGATCTCACATAAAGATCACATTGAGCAATCTTAGCGTTTAAGTCCATTTATCGCCATAGAAAAGAATAGAAATCGAAGCCGAAGCCGAAATCAAAGACCATGGAAGCCAGATTGCAATTACAAATACAAGCTTTGCAAGCTAAAAGTAAGACGTTATCGAAAGGACAATAAATAATTGCAAATAATGACTGAAAATTTGCAAATGATGATTAAAATACAAAAAATTCAAATGGAATCTAAAAAACAGCAAATTTCCGACCAAAAAAATCGTATAGAGAAGTTGTCCTCTCAAATTGATGAATTAAAAGACGAAAAGGATTTCAATCAAGAATTACAAAACTGAGATATCAAGAAGGAATTTTACAAGGATAAAGCACAAATATAGCGCTTGAACCAAATCCTTAACGACAAGGATAAAGAAAATGCACAAGTTCAAAAAAAAAAAATGCCAAGAATCAGAGATCTATAGACGTCAACAACAAATAAAAGAGCTCCAGCAAACAAATGACGACATTAAAAAAGCGCACAAGTTAGAGATCACAAAGGTCAACAACACGTTATCAAGCGATACTAAAGAACTCTTCCGGATAAGAAACCATAATAAGGTTCTAGTTACAAAAATTAAGTAGTTAAAAAATATACGGAAGACAACGCAATCTAATGAAGATATTGAAGGAAAATTTCTAGAAAAACAAGAAGAAAATCGCCACCTTAGAAATCATAATGAAGATCTAAAGGAACAACTTAATAAGTCCAAAGATGACAAAAAGTCACAAGAAGAAAAGATTAAGAAGATTCTGAATGATAATAAGCTGTTAGAAAACAAATTAGAAGAAATACAGAATGAGACATCAAAATATTCAAGAATGAAAATACAATTTGTAGAAAAAGGCATAATTATAGATCCAGTTCAGATTACAGTTCAAGATATCAACCAAGTTGAAGAAAAGCATACACAAAATTTAAGACAAGAAGATACTACCAGTATGATCAAGGAAAATAACGTTATAAGAATTCCCTATCGACATCTACACCATAAAAGTAGATGTCTTAAAAGTCGTGAACGACTAACGAAAGATATTGATACCAGTGCAATCAAATCCAATATTGAAACCACTGCAATCAAATCCCATGACATCAGTTCATTGTGGAAGCACAACGTTCTGCAAGGAATCGATTTAGGATGGATTGATGACAATCCGTCTACATTTCGAAAGTTGTGTTCAACACTTAGAAGTTCATATCGGCATGTATCATCAGCTATGACACAGCAAAGAAAGATGTGACGACATTACAAGCACATGGCATAAGTCTTCTTCATCAATATGCTTTGAGGACAAAGCATTTCTAAAGAGGAAGGCAATGTAAAAAATAAAATATTAAATAGTTATCATTAATAAATAGTAATAATATAAACATTAATTAAATAGGTTAAGTAAGGGACATATCCCTTCAGTGAATAGTCACTATGTAAGGCCTATATATATGGGTTGCTTTATCATTGTAAAATCATCTTTCACGTATCAATTACATATTTACTTAATCCATTATGGAGTATTTTACTACTTTCGGTGGAGTATTCATTTGGATAGTCTTCGAGTGTGAACTGGATTTGAAACACAACAGGGAAGCATCCTTTTGATTTGTCCACAAAGTTTTCCTTACAAAAAAAGGGATTATCTAGTATTTAACTTACAGTATATCACTAATGAATCAGTGATTCATATCATTTAATTATAAAATTGAATTTGGTCATGGTTGGTTTTTTCAGATCCGTATTTTTCCCAATCATATCACATCCATATCCATACTTGTATTTGTAAATGCTAACTATGGAGTAAACTTCATGTAACTCAAATAATTACTAATTCATACTTCATGATTAGGTGGCTTCAACAACTTCCCTTGCAATGCGCTTCACCGTCAAAAGCTTCTTCTTGATCCTTAGTTAGCTAAACCTTACTTTCACCTATCATGTCCACTAAAGGCTCAATAACAATCTATTGAACTGGGGTCAATATTAATTTATCTTTCTAATATCTACAAGTTCTTATAGTTGAAACACTTACTCTCCAGACTCACTAAAACATACAGTATACTCAATCTTTCTCTAACCTTCCTACAATGCTCCATCTGATCTCAAACAACACAAGTTCTCTTTGTTGGGAAAGTGCCATAAGAGCTGATGCCACTAGTGGGGAAATAAATCTTTCGGATAATCTATCAACAATGATATTTACTCCTATGTAATTCATTTATTCCGACTTCATTGGTGAAATCACTACCTTCTCGATCAGGCACCAACCTTAGTTGCAAAAAAAGCTTGGATCACATCAATAAGAATGGCTGGTGCAAAACTTCAACCTCCAAAATGCCTATTATTATCTTCCAAAACACCAACTCTAAACCTCTTACAAACCTTCCATGGCTGCCATGCATCCTCCCAACATAGGTAGCTGCCCTTGCTTCAACTATCCTACCTTCTTCATTCCTTCATCTAACTCAATCTATAGATGCCTTTCAATCAGCTTCATCAATGCCAGAACTCCATACTACAATTGGCCTCAAATTCCCTCGTCTTTGAAGGGAATTCAATTCCTTCTTTGTCTCCATCCTAAACCTCAATTTCTTAGTTTCTTTCCAGTTCAATCACATTTTCCTTTCAAATTTTCTAACTAATAGCTATTTCAAGAGGGCTACCATGATTCTCAACAATTCTATCCACTCCACTGGACTCACCTACTATACAATCTCATCCATGTCAAATGTCTCTCATGTATTCTGACCACTTTTCCTCTACAATGGCTTCTCCATACTTGAGATGCTCTTCCCTTTGTTATTTTTTCCTGGAGGAAGGATCCATGACTCACTATCTCGGCCATTCCTTATCCATCTTTTTCCATCTAAATTTTTCCCAATAGAAACAGCAACCCCAGATGAACCTCGCCCTATACTCTATGTTTACAAATGTAAGGTGTTTGGCACCCCTCTCAACCAACAATATTTTCTTCAACCTCTAAGAAAAGTTCTCTTGTAATGTCAAATGAAGAATTTGCATCTCCAATGAATTTTGTTATGCTTTTGCTATGTACGCATCAATATAAGTCTTAAGAGGGCAGCCAAAAATCAAGGGTTCTTGTCTAGTCCACATCCAATTCTTTCAATCTCCCAATGCTCCTTATCAGTGCCTTAACTTGGGTCGTTGGTCAATGAACCAATCCAACCACTGGTGCAATTTGACAGAAAGTCTGTAAAGAAGGCTTTGGAGAACTCATGAAACAAATATTTCTTCTTGAATTGTTCAGGGGTGAGGTTGAGGTCTCCAACTTCTACAAAAAGGAATTTGTCCAAACTCTAATTCCATCAATTCTAGATCGTTATTAATGTAATCTAGAATCTCTCCCAAAACAATGAACATCTCAATCGCCCAAAGGTAGTGCTCACCCAAGGTGTGCAACGGTTTGCATTTCCATCACAGTTTATAGCCAACAAAAATGCACTGATAAACACGCAAAAAGGAAGTAAAAAAGAACATGATTCCAATCATACAATACACAGAGTCACAGACACGTTACAAGGATTATAATGAACACCAAAATTTCTGGGGGGATTGATGTTTGTCATTCACTAATGTTTGAACTGAATACCTGGACATTTCTGAGATTAAGATACTTACCTCATACATACATCTATGTTGCAACAGCATTCTAGCAGCATCTCAACAACATAATGTTCATTATTACATGTCTATTACAGCATATAGGGTTACAAGACAGTTATGCAAATATCAGTTACATACAGAATTGTATAGCTGCAGCTGACCAAAACCGGGGATCACAAACTACCAGTCACGTCTCTACTGGTTGGCATGTCCAAGTCGCAATTTGCAGGTTGCAACCTTCACCTTGCAATGTTCATGTCACAAAGACAGTGTCACAAGATTCAAGTCACAAACTCCAAATTGCAAAGTCCAACAACTATCACTGCTGCGGACACTTGGACGTATTCCTGGACAATGCTTTTCTACAAGATGGATGTTGAAAGTGCTGTATATAATGATCAGGGCATTATACTTTTATGTTTATCTATTTTAACTTTCATATTGATGGATGAAAGTGTGTACCACAGAACCAGTTTTAAAACCTAACTTAAGTTACTGTTTTGGCCTTTTCTTAATCATTTATGCACCTTTATTGCAGATTGACTGTGATCTGGTAGTTATTATAGTCTTCATGGCACTCAGTGCATTTTTAAAATGATGTATTTGTATCCATTTAGCGGCTAAATAACAAAAAGGTGAATCAGTTGTGATGTAAACAATGAACATTACCTCATCCAGGTATTTCAGGGAAATTTAGAATCGGTACCATAACCCCCACTTACTTCCACTGTCTTCCTAACAGAGAATTATCACTTTATTGGCTACCTAATCCTGGACTGACCCTTTCCCGTCAGGATGACTTAGCTATCCATGCCCACAGTTTCACAATCAGTTGAAACTTGAGAACTTTACAGCTTCTAAACTAACCATTATAATGTCACTTCCATTGGAATTTGGAATCTTTTACACTTGCAAATAATTTGAATACACACTACCCAATGCCATGCATCGGAGCTATCAATTAATCACTTCAGATTATAATATATTGTAGCTGGAAAAAAGAGAGACTACA
Organism: Pseudotsuga menziesii; assembly: GCA_001517045.1. Taxonomy (NCBI): domain Eukaryota; kingdom Viridiplantae; phylum Streptophyta; class Pinopsida; order Pinales; family Pinaceae; genus Pseudotsuga; species Pseudotsuga menziesii. The sequence goes on along the minus strand of LPNX010729775.1, from coordinate 52,589 downwards.
AAAACTTACATGGCCACAAGTAAGTTTGCAAGCTATTGCATGGCTTGCTTCATGAAGAAAAACAGTTATAAGCTTAAACGGAGTCAATAACGGTGTCCTCCAAAGCTGCACAAAAGGATTTAGGGATCAGTAAGAATGTAATATACTCCCCATGTTAAAACAGAAATTGAGATACAAACAATTTGAGTTCAACAATACTATCAGTAGCAAAAGTAAAGAATGAAGTCTGAAATTTCTAACTCGAATATATCAAAATGGTGTTGAAGCCTAAGGAATTATGAGTGACCATACAGCAAGAATCACGAAAATGAAGGCACCAATAGTTGCAATGAAGGTGACTTGATCACGATGGCAACATGTTTCAAGCTGCCAAGATTCCATTGCCTGATTTCCAAAAAGCTGCATAATGTCAATATTGGTTTCCTAGTAAAAATATCTCTGTAAACAAAATTATTTATCTTCCAACATTGTAAACCACTGTAAGCTACATAAACCATTAATCATTAAAAACCAATACATTACATACCAAGTGAATTTGGTGCACTGAAAATACATGTAATTACAACAACACTTTGCAAATTATTATATTCTTGAGCTACATAGTTCTGAACAGAGAACTCTAAAAAATTACCTAAAACATAATTGCATAAATAAACCTCCAAAGTTTCTTTAAGGACATTGTCATATTCAATGTATTAAAACTCGGAACCGGGAATCGAACCGGTTGAGGGTCAACTCGGACCAGAACCGGAACCGGTAATGAACCAGAACAGTTTGAATTCAATGAACCGGACTATTAAAAAATACGAAAAAAAAATACCATTTTAATCATAAAAATTATATTTAACATTCCAAGCTAGATTTCAAACCATTAAAGACATAATATGCAAAGTCTACTCATATATATATACCATAAACCATGTATGGGTCACAAAATGGCACCAAGTGCACTACATAGTAAAGTCTCATAGCACATATTTCAGATTCTGAAACAAAATACAATATCAATGAGGCTCTCTAGCCTCTACAATCCAAAAAACATGATCAATGATGAGTCATGACTCATAACTAATCAATCATCAAACAGAGTAGCCTCCTCAACATATAAATGACTCAACTCAACAAGCAGCAAGTTGCATATTGCAATGAGAGGAATCGAGGATGTGTGAGTGAATTGGGAGGGGGGGGCATATTTATGGGTTTAGCAACGATTTAGGGCTAGGTTTTTTTAATTTTTATTTAAAAGCACATTTTTATTTTGTGCTTTTACAAGTTTGGGCTCGCGGAGTAGAAACAACATTAGACCGACTGATTAATGACAAACTTGGCCGGTTCATTACCAAACCGGACCCCGACCCGAGTTTTGTCCCGGTTCAATTTTCTCGTTTGGTTGGCCGGTCAAACCGGTCGGGTCCAGTTCTGGCCATGATTCTGTGAACCATGGGGGTCTTGTGTTGACTAGTAGAACCTTATGCAATGTGTTGTAACTTGTGCATTTGCATTGTGGTCTCTGGTTTGGGTCGTTTTAGGGTTGGCTCCTTGGTGAGCCCTTCATGTGGGGGGTTTTCCCTTGTCTCTGTGCTTGGGTTGTGCTGGTTTAATCACCTTCCCCTTCTCTTTTGTTGGTTTTTCCCCTTTCTTGAGGTATTTTACCTCATAAACTAGAACTAGTACCCTATAGTATTTACCTTAGTCCACATAGTTCCTTTCTTTGATTCTTTCCCAACCCTTTCGCAATTTGCTATACTCCTCTAGTACTTGCTTCATAGATGAAGGGTTATGGGGGAGGCCATCTTATGTTGTGGGTATCATAACGAGAATGATGTTGGTTTGGATTTAGAGAGCCATAAACCCCCGTGGTTGTGGTCATTGCATCATGCCTCTACATTTTGTCTTCCTAAACCATACTTGTAGTGTCATTCCTCATCAATCTCTTTTCTAGATTCAAAACTAGGTTGGTACCAAACACTTCCAATCCCCATCATTGTTTTCCTTCATCGTGGTCTCATTTAGGCTTAGAGTCATCATCAACCAAGGGTGTGTGGTAAGTGCCATAATGTGCTATCATCTACCATTGGGTGGTTATTAATGTTGCCACCTGGTGGTATGATTTGTGTGATGTTGCGCACTCTTGACACCCCATTCGAAAAAGGATATCTATGTTATTTGTGTGCTCCTGCTACATTGTGGATGTTGGGAGGTTCCCTAATGCCATGGGAGGTTCCTAGGCATTCCTTACGTGGCCTAACATTAGACAATCGATGATTTTAAAGAGGAATTTGAATGGAAATAAGAACTTAAAAGGTTTATGATGTATGTTCTCATATATTAGCAGAATGGGTCGATTAATTTGAAATAGAGGGGAGAAAACAATGAGAGGTCGATGGCATGAGACAACGATGTGGAGAAAATGATAACAAGGTCAATAAATCTTGTTTTTTCTAATAAATTGTATAAAGATAAGAAAAGTGCAAACAAAATTAAATTAATGCCTTTGACACCATTGAGATTGGTTGTAAGTTATGGCTATTCAAGAAGGACAATGCTAAGAATGTTGAAGGTACAATTTGCCACTCTAATGTTTTGCAAGTGTTGCACAACCTGAGAAACTTGAGAATAACTCAGCGAGTATAAAGTCCACGAGTTATTTGCGATGTTAAGACTGGAAAAAAATGAAGGGGAGATGACTACCGCTGCAATAATAAATCTCTTGACAAAAGAGAGGAAAGCATGATTGCTGAGGTTGACATGTTGAATTCAAGCAAGGACATGCTTTGACAAATTTTACCAATGACGACAAACATTGCAAATAAATGATTGGAGAAAAAGAAGACATGAGAGGCTAAAGATTGCTTCACATCAAACAATGTAGATGGTAGGAAGAATGGATACTATCCATTATAAAAGATTGCCAAAGTTGCAAACTTTTAATTGAAATGGAAAGGAAGACCCAACCCAATGATAAAATGTGTGTGAAGCAATTTGGATGCAAATGCTTAGACCAAATCTACAAATAAAGTGTGAACGATCATTACACATAAAACATGTGACATTAGAGAAAGGGATTAGGAAGAAATATTGCCAACAACTTTATGGGTGTACAAAAGATTGTACAATATAATGATTGATCACGCTCCTTTAAATTAATCTATGTTTGATAAGAGTTGCCCCAATTAATTTTTTCATTTTAATTGGAGAATGGTTATTTATAGTTGAGACAGATATAGAGTAGTGTCACAAAAATATTCAGTCTCCCTTTTTATTTTTGGATTCAAAATTTTTCTTTTCTAGTTTTACAGTTTCGACTTTATGCTTGTCAAGTTTTATCGATTTTGTGAATTTCTCAGTTGATACCCCCTATTGATTTTGCTAATGTTTGTTGGTGTACATATGCATCTCTTTTTCAATTCAAGGTTCAATAACACTCCTAATGGACCCGTTCCCTTATTTTTATGTCAATAGCGCACATGCTAGGTCAAAGCCCCCTTTTTAGGGTCAAAGGTGCCCTTACAGTCAATTATCCCCCTTTTTGAAGGATTAGGGTGCCCTTGGACGAGTTACCCCTGTTTTTTAGGGTTTAGTTCACTCTAGTTAGCAATTTTCGCCTAGTTAACTATCTAATGCACCCTAGTTGGCTATTTAGGTCTAGTTACACTCCAGTTTCACATGCATATCCAATTAAACACCAGTTTTCCCTCTTCTCAAATTTAGGGGATATTTTTCTTATGTACTTGGATACTTGACAAGGCTTTTTATAGTCGGACCTAATTATTTGTGCATCATACTCACCTAAGTTAAGCTTAAGGGGGGTGTTGGTGTATATACTACTTACACATATCTTTTTCAATTCTAGGGTCACCTAATGTAACTATTCCACTATTTTTAGGTACAAGACTCAATAGCGCACTTGCTAGGTCAAAACCCACCTTTTAGTGTCAAAGGCACCCTTACAATCAATTACCCCGCTTTTTAAGGACTACAGGCTCTTGCAAGAGTTGCCCCCCTTTTTAGGGCTTAGTTCACTTCACTTAGCAATTTTGGCCTAGTTAACTACCTAATGTGCCCTAGTTGGCTATTTAGGTCCATATACACTTCAATTTCACATGCATGTCCAGTTAAACACTGGTTGCTCATGCATGATTGAGTTAACTACCTCATGAGGTAGTTCTAGGACCAGTTAACCCTAAGCTACACCTGCATGACCTAGTTTACTTCCTAAGGAGGGCGCACTAGTCTAATATTGGCACAAAAACACCTCACTTATCAGTTTTAGGCATAGTTAAACCCTAACAACACTTGCATGGTCAACATAACTCCCTAAGGAGGGCACAATTGACCATTCAAGGCGATTGCTATTAAGTTTAACTCGCTTTTATGCTTTTGCATGTAATTATGCGTAGCTTAGTTACCTATATATGTAAGCTTGCATATCATTGATCAAGCACTTCTGCATTTCATTCATTGATGTATTCTATTTAGCATTCAATTGATTAATGGAGACTACTTAGCTTAGATCTTTACTTGAATTCTCTTGATTTCTATGCAATTCTATTGAAGGCTCATCTCTGATGAGCTTTCTTTGTTAGGTTATTGAAGATTATGTTAATGTAACACCTTCTTCTCTTCTATGGATTGCTAATTATATTACTGCTCCATTTAGCTTCTAGATCCATTGGTTCAAAATCTCACAATGTCAACTTTGCCTCACATCTGTTTAAATAAAAATAAGAAGTCTTACCAAAAGCAACCCAATTCCTCTCTAAAGAACAAGCCAATGTATGTGCAATAGCCAAGTCAACCATATTTTCTTCTACCAACAAGAAATTAAAGTCTGCCCCAAATGCACCAGTGTAAATATACCTAAAGCAAGAGGTTGACTAGGTCTTAGCACTGTGGAGAGTTTCTTGAAGGCCTTCAGTAATTGAAATCTCTGTCTGCCTTGTTCTCCCGCTTATGAAGGCTTGTCAAATCTGCCAATAAGAAATACAAATCTTTCTTCTCTCCACAATGTTCCTTGAACTTGGTTGTGAATGCCTCCAATGTGCAATATTATTATCTGACAATCCCATGAACTATATCCTAGCATCTCCCTCAAGAGAATGAGCAAAGAGTCTTATCTTGAGAGGGAAATATGAAAATACTTCTAAGTGCACTTCAACAACGATTGCATTGTTACCTTGATATTTAAAAAGGCACTCCTGGTAAAGTGCATTGAGCATGTCATTGGGGTACCCAGCGATAGTAGCACAATTGAGTGAAGCCATCTGAATAATAGCACGAGATGGAAGGACAACTCTAGAAACTGAACTAGAAGAGCTCTAAGCCTTACCAGTTGTCTTTTAAGGAGTAGTCTTGAACACATCAATCAAATGAGATTTAGCTGGAATATTACATGGTACCGCTGCAAGTACAAAGTTTGGAGATATCATCTTCAACTTCAAAGCACATGAAGGAATGTCAAACCACTTCCAAAGCGCCTTTTCTGACCAAGTCCAAGGATAAAATCACATGAACAGGATGAGAGTGAGCTCTAACTTACTAAATGATATGCTTTTCACCTTGCTTAAACCTAAAAGAATGGGATGAGAAGATAAGAAATATCAAGCAAGTAATGGATAATGAACTCTCACAACTTCCCCACCTCTTATAGACTAAGCTTGGGGGTGTACAAAGAATATCTCCTTGAAAAAGAAAGATAAAAATTGTGGAAGATCTACTAAAAGAGTTCAAAAATAGGTGATATCCATGCTGACCTAACGGTGAAGTCCTCCATCTCAAGGGGATAAATTAACCCATGCAAATGCCAAAGATAACTCAATAAGTGTTCCCTCTTCCTATGAATAGATCTTTGATGAAGATAGCACAAACCCTATCGAACAATAGATGGAGTACACTGGTTTCTCAAAATAGCACTTAAAAGACACATCCATGCATGACTAAAAAGTGAAAATAGTCAAAAGAGGGCCCACTTCTCTAGGTCAAATATAGCATGGATGAGACAAACAATAGTGCATGAGAAACCTCCACATGAAGTGTGCCCTAGTTGTTCATAGTTAGATGATTGCTAAGTTCTAACTAAGGAAAATGTTGACAATAACATTGAGATGAATAAAAGTCAAACTCCAGGAATAACATATCCAAAAATAATAATTGAATCTCTAAGGAGAGTGCATTCTAGGCTATGAATAGCATGGATGACGCCCCTAAGAAGGCAAATGAACCTTCCTCAAGAAGTCGACTAAACCGTACCGTGTTCCAAAAATAGAAGGGCATACTCAAGTAGGGCGCCATTCTCCTAGGCTATGAATAGCAGTGATGAAGCCCACTAGGCAACTCGAGGAAGCTTCTTCATACCATGCATCCAAGGTCTATGTTAACCCAATGAATAGTGGAACATACTAAGCTAGTGCACCTTAGGTCTCGAAAAATAGCAAGTGCATCTCAAGTGGGGCCCCACCAAGAACCTCATAGAATGCTCCAAAATGATCTGGACCTCATATAACTAACCAAAATCCAAGCTTCTTTGAATGATGTGAAATTTAACTACCCACATGCTATATTGAATACCGGATCTCCAAAAATATGGCCAAATCTCGAGAAATCCCATGGCTAAAATAGACCAAAAATCCATTGTTTTAATCACAACCAAATTTCAACCCCACTTTGTAGTTGATAGTATGATACTGGTTATCCTAAAATGTGATTACCTTTGAAAACTCAAAATTCTTATTTTTAGATCTCATGTTGACCAAGTTTGACTAGCTTTCGATTGAGGCTAAAAATAGACTAAAAATCCATTGTTTTTTATCGCCACCAAATTTAACCCCCATCCTGTAACAAATATTGGGTATCCTAAAATGTGATTTTTTTCCGGAATGGTATCCTTAAATGCGATTATATCTTAAAACTCAAAATTCCTATTTTTAGACCTCAGGTTGATGGAGTTTGACTAGCTTTGACTGTGGCCCAAAATACAACGTAACATCACAAAAACAAAACCCCATGCTCAACTCTCTAAAGGGTATCCAAATCTACTTTCAGATTTCAAGAAAGATAAAATTTCTAAAATATAAAAAAGTTCCAAGATTATGAGTCTTGCAAATTTGAAGTACCGATCTAAAGAACTCAATGTTGGGTGCCCAAAACTATTTCTGTTGCTAGAAAATATTAGAAACTGCCAAAAATAGTTGAATCAAGATTTTGAATGTGCCCATCTAACTGTCCTTATCATCCCATGCATCCTTCAAAATCTGAATGTCAATTCAATGCATGGGGAGAACCTACTAAAAATAGATTTTGAAGCTTGGACTACATACGTGCTAAATTTACCACAACATGAGATATCCTCCTGTAATACTGAAACATTAGATAATCTCAAAACATTCATACAATGCAACTTTGGAAGAAGGTCCGGCCAGAAAAGAGATCTAGAATAATGTACCCAGATGGCCAAGGTGCTCACAAACTGTCGATAATGAATGGTGATTCTGTAATGTTGAGCTCACCTTGAATAATGCCCACAAACCCGTCGACATTGAAAGGTGAGTAATGTTGAGCTCACCCCGTATATTATCCATGAACACACTTTGGACTCTGAGTTGCACGATATAGGTAAATAGGTATGCACTAGAAACGCGACCCCCCAAATTTTGGAAACGGGGAAACATGGTATTAAAAGACAAAAGATTTAAATATCTCAAAAAATATATTTTTTTCATAAATAGCACATTTTCTTGAAATAAAGAAAAAAAATTCTAGAAGTTTCCTTTCCTTTCTTCTATTGTCATTAAAGTCAAATTAGAGTCCAAGCATCATTACCAAAGGTTTAATAGTAAGCTAGGTTGTTTCGATAGGTTATAGTATTCATATCCCTAGTCAAAACATGCTTTTTGGAGGCTGAAATGTGGTCTTTAGGAGGTGAAATGCACCCGAAATGCCACATGGCATTTCCCCTTGCATTTCCATATCGTGAAACTCTAGGTGAAATGTTTCAACACATTTCCTATGCATAATGCATTTCACCGCCTGCACCAAGAAGAATGTCAAACACGTTCCATACAGAGGGTATTTGAAGGAGAAGCCAGCCCCAATGAGGAGGATTTGATTGTTGGAAGCCACAACAACAAAAATAGAGGGGTGTCAACAGGGCTGAACCTTGGTAGTAGGAAGGATTGAAAGAACAAATTTGATTAAGACTACTCCAGGGGTGTCAACGGGGCTGAAGCTTGGTAGTGGGAAGGGTTGAAAGAACAAATTTGATCAAGACTACTCTGCCTGTAGGCTTAAGCCACTGGGAACCCCATTGATGCATTTTGGTCTTAATTTTCTCAACAATATGGAACTAGTCAACAACTTTAGAGCATCTTAGTGAAATGGGCACACCCAGATATTGAAAGGATGTCGATTGCAAAACAAGTGAAAATTCCTGAATTTGGGCTATAGATTATTAGATTGCATTAAGAATGGAGAAGAATTCCAACTCTAGATGTGACTTTTACCTTTGTTCACCTTGCCACCTAATGTGTTTAGATATTGGTCCAAAACTTACTTGAAGTGCTTGGCAATAACAATTGAAGCTCCCCCTAGTAGTAGTGTATCATCAACAAATTGTGAGTGGTTGCCTGCATTGACAATAATTATTCCTTGAAGATTTCTCGCTAAATGCTCATGCTCTAACCTCCTACTTAAAGATTCCACCATTAAAATATAAAGAAGAGGGGACAAAGGAAAACCTTGATAAAGACCTCTTGAGTTTTGGGAAAAGGACGTTGCTTTTCCATTAACTAGGGGACTAATCCATGCCCGTGGGGGGGCAGAGCAAGTGGTAAATGGAATTGTTTGTGAATGGAAGGTCATCAGTTCAAATCCCCCCCAAATTAACCCGTGTGCCATGGTTCGGGCACTGTGGTTACACCTAGGTTTATAGTGGTAGCGGGATTGGATCCCTAGACCCCGTGTTACACGAGTACCAGCCCGTCCCTAGTTGTTGATTCCCCTAGTCAAAAAAATTTAATTAAAACAAACCCAAAAAAAAAAACTAGGGGAATAATCCAAGTCAGTTGGGTCTATCTCGAGTGGTTGTGGGATGGACTCTTATTCTCCTCTCCTGTAAGTGACATGTTGAGTTCATAATGAATATATTGTTGTAATGGCTTCGAGCTTCGTTGTTGATTGGCCTTGTACCTTGAAAAATCTAGGGTTTACTTTGGGTACCATCCTTGAAATGAGGGCAAGTGCCTAGGGGTTTGGCCCAAGATATTTACCTGAACCTAAAAAAACAAAAAAATAGGGGAGCTATCCAAATGCATTCTATGCATGATTTGATCCAACAAATGAAATCACCAAATCTGCTCGATACTTCAAACATAAAAGAGTATCAGACTCTATCAAGCACGTTGGCCATGTCCAATTTTAATACTATTCTCTTTTCCTCTTTTTTCTTAATTGAATAGATTGCCACTTGCACAAGTAAGATATTGTTAATTATTTCCTTTTTTGCATAAAGCGTCCTTGATTTTCCAAGATTAACCTTGGTAGAATTTTTTATATGCTTTGCCAAGATCTTTGTCAAAATTTTGTAGGCATCATTGCAGAGAGAAATCGACTTAAATATTCTGAAGGACGAAGGGCAATTTTCCTTTCAAATAAGAGCAATGAAGAATGAGTTTGTACCTCACCCAATTTTAGGTTTTCTCTTCGGCCAATTTAGCATGCAAAAAAGGTCAAACTTTATTATGCCCCCACATACATGGAAGAAATTAATAGAGAAGCCATTTGTACCCGATCCCTTATCCAGTTCCAACCCCCAAATTGCTTCAACTACTTTCGCTTCAAGGATTTATTTTCCTAGCTCCAGGTTTTCTTCATCCGAAATTGGTTTAGGTATTCCTCTAAACATTTAATTCATTGATTCTGTTATCCATTGAAGTTGCACTTAAGTGGATTTCCAGTGAGTCGCCAAAGTCTTGAACAAGCCAATTGTTCATCATCAGAGCTCAGGAAGTTCCATGGTTTCATCAAGGGCAGTTTTGGTCCCTTTTTTCGCATGTTCACATCCCCTTGGGGGAATTGTAATAAATGACATAACATGATGGTTTCTTTTGTAAAAGGCTTGGCCTTCTTAGGACTTAGTCATCAAGTTTTTTCCCTTGTCGATTATGTGACGCTTTTTTAAGCGACATAATTTTCAAGTTTTTCACTCAAAATCCTCCAATGCCAGGATGGTGAAATTGGTGATTATGTCTTAAAAGGTTATTAAAGCCTAGGGTCTATGTATTATACCATGCTAGTCATAGTCCCAAAGTTTCGTGGACATGCACTAAGTCTTTCATAGGAATTTTTTATTTTTAGTTTTTTTAATAAAATCATCGATAAGGTGTATTTTAAATGTAAAATCTCAAAAGATCATAAAATTGGGCCTAGGGAGCCGATTTGGTCATGGGAATGCTCGTTTGGACCCAGATCCCCCACTTAACCCCTAAAACCCACTTTGCCTAAGTTTTAAGTGATTATTTATCACTTAAGTGAAATTCTCTCCAAAAAGGCTAAAAAGTGAGTAAAAAATTAGAAAAAGGGAAAATATGGAGAAAAAACACATCCATAAATCAGTGGGAACTTGTCCCAGACATGTTCCAGGTTAACTAAGGATGTTGCTCAAGGTAATTGGAAACCAAATAAAGATCAAATCAGCTTGATTCCAATCAAATCCATGAGAGAGCGAAATTCTGCTTAGAGGGGCACATTTATACATGAAAAAACTCACCTATTGTTGTATACATGTCACAGAAAGAGGGGGGGTGACCTACCTTGTAAGAGGTGGCACCTACCACCTCTAGTGCACTCTAGTTCGCCCCTAATCATCTCAAAAAGCTCCAACACTTGGCAAATTCGCCCCCCTTGGGGTTTGCTCTCATTTTTCCTATTTAAGTGAGGCTTTCTTCCTCATTTGTGAGGATGCAAGGAACCTTTGCTTGTTGTAATGTTGATGCTATTTTAATAATAAAGTTGAATACTTTGCAGGTCTACCTTGTGCCATTGGATGAATGCTTGTGTTATGAGGTGATATTGTAAAGCTTTGATTTCCTTTGTTCAAAAATTTTACAGATCTAGCTTGGAGGATTATTCTAAAACACATAGAGTAAGCATTTACAGTTGTTCACTTGTTTACTTGTGCTTTGCTTTTAAGAGATAGGAGAGTAGCTAACTATACTCAGTTGTATTGAGGCTCTTTTTTGTTTCTTGTTTTCAAACATCTAATCATTTTTGTGCAAGGGTGTTCTCATAGTTTTTGCAGATCACAAGTTCGAAGGAGGATTCGAACTCAGTTGTCTCTTCTCTTCTCTTCGGCATTTTTTCAAGGTTAACTCTATTGTTGCAAGGTTTCCAAAGTCATCATAGAATTATCAAGCAAGGCTTGAAGTGTTCCGTCCATCTCTTCAAACCCCAATTCTCCTTTCTTTCCGGTCACTTTGTTTCGAATGTGTTAATTAAGTAGATCTAGTTCTTCAAATCTACTTGTTTTAGCATGTTCGAATAGCTAGATCTAGAAACACGTTCAAAGCTTCATTTATTTAACTAGATCTAGGCTTGTTGTTTTTGGTATCTACACTTACAAAAAAATTCGAAGTACCAAAACTTTAAAAAATTTATTTGTTTTTTGTGCATACCACCATCTTCTAATCATATTAGCTTGCTGGTTTTTAGCAGGTCGAAGGAAAAAGAGAGGGAGGTGCTGCCGAAAAATCAAGTTTTGGGCCATCCAAAGCACCCACGATCCATCTACCATCCCCTTCCTTCATTCCCTTTCTTCCCTAAGCAAGTTTGTAAGTCTTTTTTACCCATTCTTCAAGGGTAAATAGTAAAAAGGCATTTCTTTTTCTTTTAAGCATTGTAATAAAAGTTAATAAAGAGCAAGTGGGATGACAACTCCCACAACCCCTTTTCCCCATTTGGGGGAAAGCCTGTATCTGCCCATTGTGTGATTATTTACTTTTTGCAAGTTTTTAGATTAAGTTTAGTTTTAGTTTGATTATAATGCAATCAATCTTTATTTTTACTTCATTGTAGAACTAATCCAACATTTATTTACTGAATTACCCAAGAAAATCCATTTGATTGGGGAAAAGATACTATTTGCCGTAGGATGTAGTGTAGTTTTATTATAATCTATTTTCCTTTGACGCATCATTTTTCCATTTTGGTTTTAAAAAGTAATACTAACCCCCCATTGATCTACTGAATTACCCAAAGAGCTTGCTCATTGGGGTAAAGATATATTCCTTGTCATAGTAATTAGTCTCATAGCTTTTACCTTTCTCGTCTTACAAATACCAAATTGGAATCAACAATTTGCCATTCCGGTGTATGCTCTTGCGCATCGCCCTGAGATTTGGGATAGTCAAAAACACGAATGCGCACTAATTAATTCCTCACATTTAATTTATCAAACTCACATTAAAAAAAAGTTACAACCCTTCAAACATTACGAAAATCCAATGTAACGAACCTGAGGAACAGTGGGAAAATTCTTCAGGGAAAGCGGGAACAACTAGAAAGTGACCGTGGGGTCCCGTCAGGCTACATCCTTGTTGGTGTAGTGCTGAACACCCCCCCCCCCCCCCCCCCCGACTCCATCTAGCCCATATTCTATCGTACGGAGAGACTCTTCTCGGAATTTGGACATATTCCCAATTCCTCGCAGTATATTGGGAATCCCCTTCCCCCCTTAACTCACTCATCATTGAATAAGTTAAAACTAACCAAGTACACTGCAAAACATTCTCATTTTCAGCAGCACTTATTTAATTTGACTCCATTTTGGCACTGGTTTAATTGGTATCCTTATTTTTGTTTTCAATCATATCATGTTATGAATGCCATATCTTTTTATGTTGTCGAACTAAACTATAAATTTACAGTATCTTGTTTCAGTGAATCACTTATAAACTCCTAACAACCATCTCATCCATAACTTAATAAAATCTAGAGCCTTAGCAACTCTTTAATAGGGTCAGGTGACACAAGACACGAGACTTGCCCCCAAGGACACACCAAGCAGCTTGAAGATTTCTACTGCGTTCCCCCCAGGTGTGCGTAAGGCGGCAACAAATTCTAGATTTGCCCCTTCTTCCGTATAAAGATATTTGAAATGATTGAAAGCCTTTTTTTTCCATACTCCTTACGATGTTCTTCGTTTTCTTTTACCATCTCCTAGACATTATTTTTATGAAGTCTAGCCCTTGCTTGCTTATGATAAGAAGTGCTTTTGTCCCCAAAATGGAGCCACAAACTTCTAGATTTCAGCCTCCACTATTCTTCTTCTCTTCAATTTGCTCAATGGAGTTTATTGCATAGTTTCCTTTCCTCTATTATATGAAGTCGAGAGTCTTCCTCATTTTCCATTGTAATCTGCAATCAACTCAATTTTTCTTGAATTTCTAACTTTACCTATGTAGGTTGATATTTTGTCTTTGCCTAGGTCTTCAAATTATTCTTTATTGTCATGAGCTTGGATTCCCTCACAAAAGTAGAAGAACCCTTAACTTGGATGCTCTATATTGTCCTAATACAGTCCTAGGTTTTTGCTTCTTGCAACTAGAGGGGGTTAATCAAAGAATAATTAAAGAAATGGGTTTGTGGTCTGATATAGCAGAGGGAATGATTTGAGTGAAAATTAAAATGTTTTCAACTAGGAAGTCATTATGGATTAGAAATCTGTCAAGCTTGGCTACTCTATATCCCGACCCCACCCTATAGTTGGACCATGTGAATTTCCCTTTTGTTGGAGCTATGTCCACGAGGTCCCACTCGAATATCAGATCCTCTATTCCAGCTTTGAAGGGCTCTTGCTGATGTTTGTAGCTTGGACAAGACTTCCACACAGATTTAGTCTCAAACATGCAGGAAGTTATCCAAGTCAAATCTATTTTGTAATTCACTTTATTAATAAAGTGAAAGTCTTATATTTAGCTATTAAGTCTAATAAAGTGTATTTTTAATAGATTAGTGATTTAGACTAATCCCAATTGTACACCTCACTGACAGATTAGAGTTTTAGATAAAGTATAAGGGCAAGTCAATGTAGCGGGTTAAGATACATTCATCATTTCACTGAAAGGTAGTTTGGTTGGGTAGATTCAGAGTGCCAGAGAGGAGCGAATTCAACTAGGCAAAGGAAAGTGTGCAGGTCCATACTGTCGTTGTAGTAGCTGCGTGAGGCACATCCTCACAAGTCAGCCCCAGAAGAACTGTCCAGAAAACAAGTTTGCACACAAAAGAAGACAAGTAAGCCCCAGTAAAGAAGTCCCCAAATGAAAAATTAAATTGCCAGCAACTTAAAGTATAAATAGAAGGCACCTCACTTCATTTTGACATCAAGCATTCAAGCAAGTTTGCTCAAGTAAAGGAAGAAGTTTGCTACTACTATTAGGACACTGTTTTGGGGGTTCTCCACTTTGGAGAAGTTTCTCTTTGTATTCTTGGGGTTTATGCTACTACGATTTAGATGTACATTTCTGAACATTTTATCTCTATTTAAAGGTGTGAGCTCGGGGGAGACAATAGTTTTGTATTGTCTATGGTTGGGAGGTGATAGATCATCACCGTGGTTAAACAAAATCCATATTCATTATTGTTTATATGCTTGGTAATTCTTTTAGTGATCCTATTATTGTTATGCTGCTATCTTTATGAAAATCTAACATGGTATCAGAGCAGTGCTAAAAGAAGCCATTGTTGGAAACTAGGGCTCCACATTTTGGAGTATTTGCAACCTCAATTCATTTCGAAAGGAGCATTGAGCAAATCGCCCTAGGAGGGTGAATCTTTATGTGGAGGTCGAATCCTGATTGGTGAAGTATCAATTTTTGACCTAATACTATCAAGGTGAAGACCTAAGTCTTCTTGGATCAAACTCTTATGCCCATTGATTTGGCTCAATCTTACCTTGCTCCAACTCACCTTGATAGGGCGCAACTATTTGTGGATTCAGATCTGCAAGAATCCAAACTTCATATTTGACCTAGCTCCTGCTAGGGTTTCTGAAGCAGTTTTCAGGTTGCAGTCAAGATGATCAACATGAAGGGTAAACATAGACTAGAAAGGGTTTCCAAGTCTAGGGTTCCCATCAAGCTTGTTAATGAGGAGGTTCAGAAGGATCTCTCTCATATCAAGTGCTTCAGAAGTCAAAAATACAAACACTATGCCAAACAGTGTCGTGGTTTAAAGAAGAGAAGGCATGAAGCCTCGATCGTTGATGATGAAGCTCCAAATAGGCAAATAAGGAACAATGATCGTGCATAATTCTTCTTCATCTCCGCTATCTCGGGTATTATTCCCACCACTAGTGATACTTGGTTAATAGATAGTGGTGCATACAAACATATGACAGGCTACAAGGAGAATCTTTCAGACTTGATTAAGAAAGAATCCCATCTTCGAGTTGTACTTAGGGATGATGCTAGATATACTGTGAAGGGATCGGGGGATACCTCCCTCCAATTAGAGTCTAGTGATACTTTAAATTTGAGTGATGTGCTATATGTACCTAGGATGAAAAGGAAACTTGTCTCCATATCAGCTTTGGAGGACAAGGGTTACAAAGTTGCATTTTCTAATGGAAAGGTTCTTGCATGGAACAAGAATGCTAGTATGGATACAACACGTATGATTGGTGTTCGAGGTGAGAGCTTATGCAGGTTGAGCACACAACCAGTTCAGGCATTGGTACATGATTCTACCAGTTTCGGTGTGTTACTGGTTGAAATGGCAGTCCAAGCCACCAGTAAGCATGTGGGGATGAAGTGACCACTGTCGCGTTAGTCAACTTCTCCCAACTGCTTCGGAAGCCTAAGCCTCGTAGGGAGAGCCCAATTTTGATTCTGCAAAGACACTAAACACCAAAAATGTTCTCTTTCGGGGACGTTAGTGGATCAGTGCCTTGTGGAGTCTAGAAAATGAGTAAAGGGAATGTATGGTTGATATTACAGCAGTAAGGTTCAGTATATAGCAGTGTTAGTATTACTACAATAATAGCATAAGTAAGCCCTCACTAACGTGCATGTAACAAGGCATTAAACAAATAATCTTATGCACTTTGAATCATATAAATAGCAGTATGTGTATGCTATGAAGTACACCAGTATGGTTATCGCTTTTACTTTGACAATGAAATCATTATGATAACCTTTTTTTTACATATGCGATTGTTACAACATGAATGGCAACCATGAGAATTTATCATCATCTAATAATCATACAAAGCATAAGTATATCAGTGGGTATCAGTCATCATCTACAACATTGGTAGCAGCATTAAGAAGTTCCATAAGATATCATATTGCATACAAATGTGTGCATTAACTAACCAACAATAAAGTATGAACTTGAAGTAAATGTGGATATGTGTGATTATTAGCAGACTGTATGTCTAAGTGCAGCATCACGTTAATAATGACAGTAGTAGTAGTAAATGACAATGTAAACAATATATCAAACCATAAATTCATACAACTCTTTGCATCTACCTTTATAGCAATTAAACTAGAATTATATGTGAATCTAACTCTTTGTTGTGTCACTGTGTAGGGCAAGGAGAAAGAGTGGAAGCATAGGGGAGGGCTGCCACTGTAAGAGAAGCCCTAAAGGTAAGGGTAAACGCTGCCACTAAGGGGACCAAGAGGGAAGGAAGAGGTCTCCGCACTAGTCTTGCGAAGGAAAGGTAGGGAAGAGGGAGAGGGAGAGAAGGTTGTTGCTATAGCAGGCCCGAGGAAGGAGCAGCCTTAGGGTTGTCCTAAATGACGAGGGCCGAGGGTAAGAAAGCTAGGGTAGTGAGGTTCCTAGAGTGCCTTAGGAGAGCAGCGAGGTAGGGAAAGTAGAAACGAGGGTAGAAAGGGGCCTTAGGAGGGAGAGCGAGGTCAAGTGAGGGACTAGCGAAGGTGTAGAGGAGGACTGTTGCTAATTGCAGCAAATCTGAGGTAAAGGAGCAGCCAAGGGGCAGACCCGAGGTAGAGAGGGAGGTCTGCAAGGTTTAGCCTAGGGCTGTGAGGGTTAGGGGGGGGCTTTAGGGCAACAGAGAAGGTAGGGAGAAGGGAGGTTGCTAGGGCAGCAAAGGCTAGGGAGAAGCACCAGCAAGCTGCTAGGGCAACGCTGGTGTAAAGAAGAGTTAGCCCTAACCTAGGAACTAACCTAAAACCTAAGAACTAACCTAAAATCTAACCTAAACACTAACGTAAACCAAGACTAAACCTAAATTTTGGAGAAAAAAGGTGTGAAAACCAAGGAAATCTACCCTAGCACAAGCCCTACCCAACCTAGGGCTTCTAGGGAGGATGGCTAGCCAAGTGAGGGGGAGTTCCTGGGGTAAACAACTATCCTAGACAAAACTAAGGAGAAACCCTAGAGCACCCTCACGAGGAGACGTGCTTTAGCTTGCTAAGGTGACAAGGATAGTAATGGCCTATCCTAGGAAAAAGTGCAGCACTAGGGCTACCACATAGACTCGAACATGCATCATCAACGACCATTCAAACAAAGAGATGAGAAGCCTGACCTCTTTGTGCTCTTGTTCATCCACAAATCAAAACATCACCAATCAAATAACTTCAACAAAGAATTACCAGTAAAAGCTTGCATTAACCCAGAAAAAACGTCCTCAAGAGGAGCGCATCCATCCAAAGAGCCCTAGCAAGGGTAAAACAAGTGTATAGTGTATTATCCCGTAAGTTTTGATCACACTCGCTTTTTACAAAATATCCAGGCCTACATGCCTTAAACATGTCAATTTGAAATTATAAAATGTCAACTTAAAATTAAAAGAAAATAATAACAAAATATGGCCTAAGGTAGGCTCAAGGTAGGCTACCTTGGGTATTTGTACCCCCAGGTGCCAAAATACGCTCAAATAAGCGAATCACTCCAAACGAAAGGCTGGAGTGAGCTGGAGGGAGGGCGTTATACCCCATCTAACCCCTAGAATGCTGTAAAATCCCTCAACGCCCTCCTCAAAGCATGAAAAACGCCTGGTAGAGAGAATGGCTTCCTTTAAGGAGATAAGGCCAGGGAGAGCAGGTGCCCACTAACTAAAGGGCCAGGAGGGTGTTCAAAGTGGCTGCGAAGGGATACGGATGTCTCATAGCTGAAGCAGACGCCACCAAAGCACATAAACAAGATATGGAGCCATGTGACCTAGTGGTCAACCCTTAGGAGCCCTAGACACCAACCTCGAGGTTAAAAACCCCAACAAAGGGCAGTCAGCAGCACCATTAAGCCATAGTACTCCTAAAGGATAGACCAAAGGCCCAACCATGACCACCATTGCTCGATAACACCCCCCCTGGTCGAAAAATTTGGCCCTCTCCCCCCGGGGTACACCTGAAGGTGCGCTGGGTACAGGTGCAACTTAACAGGGTGAGCTATGGCATTGGAGACTTACTCATCTACACTTTAGAGCTCTTCCATCATTGAGGAAAATGGTGACGGGTCTTCTAGTACTCGGCATAGATCGTGATGGCCTCTGTAGACGATGTGCGCTTGGCAAGAATGCCAAGGGATCTTTTTCAAGCAGCGAGAGTGATCTTGGATCTAGTACATTTCGACTTGTGTGGACCAATGATAGTTGCCTCATTGGGTGGATATCACTACTATGTGATCTTTATTGATGACTCCTCTTGGAAGACTTGTATCTACTTTCTTAGGTCCAAGGAATCTGAGGAGGTACTATGCAGATTCAAGGAGTTCAAGGCACAAGTCAAGAACATGTCAGGAAAGAGGAAAAAAGTCATGAGATCAGACAATGGAGGGGAATACACCTCTATAGAGTTAAGTGATTTCTGCAAGGAAGTAGGAATTAAGAGGGAGTACACAGTTCCTTACAACCCTCAGCAGAATGGGGTTGCAGAAAGGAAGAACATAACTATTATTGAGGCAGTCAAAGCCATGATACATGATCAGAGTTTTCCAAAGTTCTTATGTGCAGAAGGTTAGAGTACGGCAGTGTATGTGTAGAACCGGAGTCCGCATAAGATCTTGAAGAACATGACTCCAAAAGAAGCCTTCACAGGCATAAAGCCAGAAGTGAGCCACTTATGTATCTTTGGTTGTCTAGTCTACATTCATGTGCCCAAAGAAAAGAGGATGAAGTTAGAACCTTCAAGCAAGAAGGGAACATTTGTTGGATATAGTGAGTCTTCAAAGGCTTACAGGATTTACATCCCAGTATCGAGGCAGATTGAAGTCAGCAGAAATGTCTCCTTCGAAAAGGAGATGGCCTTCAAAAAGGCCAAAGGATCAGATATGGAGATTGATGATGAGGAGTTGGTAGCTCCAAAGGAGATGATGTCATCTCCCCCTATAGCATTTTAGAGAGATTCAGCTAAGAAGGTTGAGTCGGACAATCCCATTGATCCATTAGAGCTAGTTGATGTTCCTAAAGACATTGCAGTGAGTCAGAAGAGGCCTAGATGGGCACAACAGACATTGCAGGATTCAGAGGGGCATGAAGCTCCCCATGGTACTTTTCGAGAAAGCAAGAGAGCTTAGAGATTCTTAAACTATGTAGCATTGATGAGCCACATCATTGATTCACATCCCACTAGCTATGATGGATTGGTATTCTTCCATCATGAAGAATGATGTGTGGGAAGTAATGTTGAGACCCAAGGGGAAGTCGGTAGGGACTTCCAAGTGGATTTACAAAATCAAGCATGGGGCAGATGGCAATGTTGAGAAACACAAGGATAGATTTGTGGCTAAAGGATTCTCTCAGAAAGAGGGAGTTGATTATGATGAGACATTTGCTCCCATGGCTCGATATACTTCCATCAAAATGATTATTGTTGTTACTTTAGCTATGGGATGGAAGTTGCATCAGATGGACGTTAAAATTGCCTTCCTCAATAGTGTGATTGAAGAAAGAGGTATATATTAAGCAACTAGAGGGATTCATGATCCATGGGAAGGAGTCCCACATATGCAGGCTAAAGAAGGCCTTATATGGACTCAAGCAAGCACCACGTGCTTGGTAAGCTCGACCTGATGGATACTTGGTGAGTTTGGGATTCACTAAGAGTGATGTAGATCCCAACCTTTACCACAAGGTTGTGGACGGTGAGCCACTGATTTTATTACTCTATGTTGATGATCTGTTTCTCATCGGAGATTGACAAGCTTATTGTATGGTGTAAGGAGAACCTAACCTCTGAGTTTGAAATAAAGGATCTTGGATTGATGCATTACTTCTTGGGATTAGAAGTATGGCAGAGGCATGATGAGATTTTCCTGAGTCAAGGAAAGTACACCATTGACATACTAAGGAGATTTGGGATGTTGGACTGCAAGTCCATGACCACACTGATGGATGTGAATCTGAAGAAGCTAAGAGGTTCTACTTTCGATTCAGATTTGATTCATCCCACAGATTTGGGATGTTGGACTGCAAGTCCATGACCACACCGATGGATGCGAATCTGAAGAAGCTAAGAGATTCAGATTTGATTCATCCCACTATGTATCGCAAACTAATTGGATCATTGATGTATTTGGTCAACACTAGACCAGATATATGTTTTGCAGTGGGTGCTCTCAGCTAGCTCATGTGTAAGTCGAGATAGATACATTGGGTTGCAGCAAACCTTATGTTGAGATATTTGCATGGCACTATGGGATATGGACTAAATATGCTTCAGATGGTGACTTGAGATTGCAAGGATTTTCCGAGTCGGAATGGGTCGGGAGTGTTGTTGATAGGAAGAGCAACTTCAGGTGTTGCTTCAACCTGGGATTTGTTGTGATTTCTTGGTGCAGCAGGAAGCAGACCTCAGTAGCACTCAATATTGCAGAGGCCAAGTATATTGTTGTGTGTGTTGCAGCTCGACAAGTTGTGTGGCTTCGAAAACTCCTTACGATATTGTTTGGCTAGACTCTAGAGCCAACGTTAATTCATTGTGACAACCAGAGTTGTGTGCAGTTATCAGTGAATCTAGTATTCCACAACAGGTCGAAGCATATTGAGATTCGGTATCACTACAATCCTGATATGGTGCAGAGAGGTGTGGTCAAGTTACAGTATGTCCAGACAGATAACCAGATTGCAAACATTCTTACCAAGCCACTTCCTAGGATAAAGTTTGCATACTTTCGTGAATGACTTGGTGTGGTGTGGTAGAGAATGTGTCCCTCGTTGAGAGGGAAGGTTGACTTTGCTCCCAGACACTCTAAGATGGAGTGGGGAGGTTGGATCCAAGATTATATCCCTCGCTAAGAGGGAAGGATGATTATACATATACCATGCATTCTCCATGAGGAGTGAGGAGATCTCTCGAACATTCTGAGATGGGATGGAGAGATTTTGTGTATTCTCTCGATCACTCCAAGAGGGAGTGAGGAGATCTCTCAGACATCCTGAGATGGGGTGGAGAGGTTGGCGCACACTGGTACATATGTATGGACTCACAGATGGACTTGTTGAGTTGGTGCATGTTCCTCGATGTACTGGGTTGAGCTAAGGCACGTTCCTGATGGACTGGGTGGAGCTGATACATGTGGACACTTCTCAACAAATTGAGATTGTGTTGGAAGACCTTATGATATAGAGATGTTCGAGATCGTCGTGATGTACTGATTGATATCCAGATGTGTTCTAGTATGATGATGCTTCCCTAGCTAAGAGGGAGTGTTGTTGTAGTAGTTGCGTGAGGCACATCCTCACATGTAGACCCTAGAAGAATTATCCAGAAAACAAGTTTACACACAAAAGAACACAAGTCGGCCCTAGTAAAGAAGTTAAGCCGGCCCCAAATGAAAAATTAAATTGTCAGCAACATAAAGTATAAATAGAAGGCGCCTCACTTCATCTTGACATGAAGCATTCAAGCAAGTTCGCCCAAATGAAGGAAGAAGTTCGCTACTGCTATTAGGAGACCTTTTTTGGGGTTCTCCACTTTGGAGAAGTTTCTCTTTGTATTCTTGGGGTTTATGCTACTACTATCTGGATGTACATTTCTGAACATTTTATCTCTATTGGAAGGTGTGAGCTCGGGGAGACAATAGTTTTGTATTATCTATGGTTGGGAGGTGATAGATCATCACCGTGGTTAAACGAGCTCCATATTCATTATTGTTTATGTGCTTGGTTATTCTTTTTGTGATCCTATATTATTGTTATGCTGCTATCTTTATGAAAATCTAACACGTACATGATAGATTCATACCGTCATATGGATAAGTACAATTAGATCTGCACCATCATACGAACATATATGTATAGTCATATGGAATAGGTTCGTACAACCATATGGAAGGCCTGCACAATAGGCAACGACCAACGAGTTTTTTTTTTTAACAGTAGTGTTGTCACATCCATAGTAACAGAGGCTACCATGATTGCGGACAAGTTTTGAGCATATTCTTGAGCCAATCCTTTGCTATGTTATACATCATATCAGTAGTTGATGAGCAGTTTATTGATGATCACTCATACATTCAGTGGACCCAGAGGATACACATCTTCAGTTTCATGCCATGACTGAGCCTCGTGCCCCTAGATTTGATGACTAAGTTAGCCATTCTTTACCTTTCAAAGCATATATGATGACAGTGGCCATGGTGTATATAGTAGCAGTGTTCTACTGCCACTCAGATGTTGCAGGATTCAGTTTCAAGTATATGACCCAGTACATATATGGTGTGTGCACTTGGATTCTTATTGCGCTCCTTTACTTATTTTAATAGCTGGACTTGGTGTATGGTGGTTATGCATTAGCGATATTTTATGTTGCTCTTATTGATTGGTTTAGAGTAGGAATGATTTAGCTACTTTAGTCGAGAGGTTCTTGTGTATACTCATTGGTCATGCCCTTTCATAGTATGGACTTGGTCATTTCTAATAGAGATTCTGCTTGCTAGTCACTTTCTTCACCCATCCGTTACCTTCCATTTTTATTCCAACCTTGACTTACATTTTGACTAGTGATATCGAGGATTTTACCATCCTACACCCCTGTGTTGAATAGATTCCATGTTTACCTTGTGTCTCGATGTTGGTTTTGTGTGATTCTCATCACAAGAATTGTTCTCCTCTAGTCCTTGAAACCAAGTAGTCCTAACAAAAGTGTTCTTAGACACTAAGGCATCGAAACTTAAATGTTATATCTAAATGGATGCTAAGTCAGCAAAAATAGTGTCCTTAAACACTACTACAAAGAGTGTTAAAAGTTAGTCAGTTGCCAAGAGATGAGCACTCATCCTTTGTATGATGTGAGGTCGTTTACCCCTACAGGGCAATAGGGTGGTCACTCAATCGCAACTATGGATGGTGGCAGGCAATGGAGGTCATACTGAGTCATTATTTGAGGCTCGCAAGGCTATTTAGGGCACCTGCTCTTTGAGGATGACTACTAAATTAAAAATTTTAAGTTAAATGTTAAATCTAAAGTGTGGAAAGCTGACTATGAGTTAAATGCAATTAAGGTTGCTTTTCTAGAGTCTAGTGGAAGCATTCTCATCATTCCACCCATTTGTGAGACACCATCATCCCCTACTGTTCAATTATTCTAGCATATGTATAGTGTGGATTCCCTTTGTCCTTCATCCGAGATGGTCACAGTGTTGAGATTCTCAAGTCAATCCCTTAGCCTAACCTTGATTTTTCTACATTCACCCATAACTACAATGGTTAAGTCTATAAATCAGTATACACTTGAGGTTCTTGTTTGGAGTGACTGATTACTACTTTGATATAGACTTATTATTGATGTTTTATATTCATGATCACCAGTTAAAATGTCACTTTGCACTTTAGCTGCTAACAAAAATAAGGAAGCATATTTTATCCACTTGTACATTGAAGCATTGGTTATTTTCAGTTGGGCAATTATTTTGATCATTCTTGACCTGGTCAACGCAGTTTGACCAAGTCAACCACAGGTTCCGAGATGAGTTTAGCCGACAGTACTTGGTATTGAGTATTCATGGCCTTTCAATGTTCATTAGATGGTTCCATGCTCCAAACAATAGTTTTATATAATGGTTTGCATTATTTTTTATTGGCTAATGGAGACAACTCATACCTCCTAGCCCCACCTTGATATTATATTGATGTACCTAGTCATATCTTATGTATTAAGTCCCCCTTAGGGCATCTTTGAGGGAGTGCATCCCCTCCTTTTTTAGTGATCCATGTACTATGTATCCGACACTTGATTGGTCCTTGATCTTGATGTATTATCTTTTGATCCTAGCCCTCCATCATTTTGGAGCCAGGTATTTTGATTAGAGAGTTCTATATATTTGGAAACTCTCATTTGTAAGGTACTTTTGGCTCTTGGATTTCCGGCATAATACAGGGAATATTTCTGAAAAATCTTGGAAGCTTTGTCAAATGTTCTTGCATGTGATTAAAAAGTCTTTTCTCTTCGGCATTCTTATGGATCTATGTGATTTTCAAAACCTTTTTGCAGGGGTCGTGTGGACTGTGTAGGTAGCGAATTGGTGAGCGTGCTATTGTGGGAAACCCCATATCACTCCTCCAAATCATCTTCAAATTCAGGGAGTGTCTTTCTTATATCTTTGGATCATCTTGAAGCTTCGTGATTTGTCTTACATATCTTATGGTCTCTCTTTTGTATGATTCGATATTCACTTGTAGATCGTTTTGGCAAGAGAGGGGCGCGTTGGTCATCTAGAGAGCACAACGATTTCACTTGGAAAGGCTTGGATTTCACTCGCAATTGCTTTAGTTTGGGAAGATCATCAATTTTCTTGGCAGCGCAAGTATTTCCAGGTATTTTTCATTGTATTTTTGCATATCCGGGATCCATTCCATTTATCACCATTTAAAGTTAAAGTTAAAACCCTTATTTCATAGATATGATAGATTCGACGATTATTTGAGCTTATAAACCAAAACCCATGTTTAAAATCACTAAAAACGTATTGAGACCAAGTTTGAACCGAAACCGACTCCATTTACCCATAGGTCTAGCACTAGTCTCCTTTAGGCAAATCACCCTCCTTGGGTTGTTGGTCATTTTTCCAGATCTATCAGTTGGGTGTCATTTGAACCTCTTCTAATTGTCAAATCTTGCATCAAGTGACAAATCTCAAGTATCTTCACCAAAGCCTTGTTTGTGCCCATTTCACTTTTCCCTCCTTAAACCCTAGGTGGCACGATTTGGGTATTCATGTTAGGCACTTGGTCTTTAGGCAAATCACCCTCCTTCGGTTGTTGGTCATTTTTCCAAATCTAGCAGTCGGATGTCATTTGAACCTCTTCTAATTGTCAAATCTTGCATCAAGTGCGAAATCTCAAGTATCTTCACTAACAAACCCTAGTTTGTGCCCATTTCACTTTTACCTCCTTAAACCCTAGGTGGCACGATTTGGGTATTCATGTTAGCACTTGGTCTTCCTAGATCTTCTATCTAAACCTTTACTAATGTGACAAATTTCATGGTTGAACGTTTTCATTGTCTTATCCTCCTCAACCAAACCCTAATCTCTTGATCCCATAGTCTTCCAATAGATCTAGGGTTTTTACCATTCAAGGCATCTTCGTTTCTTCTTGTCTCATTCAACTTGTGTGTCTTGTTTTGGTCATTAGCCTTCATTGGCTAAGTAGGGTCTCCCCCTTGGTCTTACATTTAGCTTGATCTAAAGTGACAAGAGCCCGTCTGGTGTGACAACTATTGTGTATTTGTAGTAGATGAGGCCCTTGGGGTGTCACTTAGTTAGTTTCCCACCTCTACAATCACAGATAGGATACCTATCGTGGCAGCTACACTTTGAGTGGTAACAGGTAGATTCCTCTGTAAGTGTGTAGAGTGTGTCGTACAACTATTTTGGCAGCTGTGGGGGTTTCCTGGTAAGCTTTGATCTATTAATGAAAAGTTGATTGAAGGAGTAAATTATCTGTGTAGTGTGTTTATGCTTCTGTTGTTCATTTCCCAGCTATAGTGTGAATATTACCATGTGAAGAGTTTAAATTCTGTAAATTAAATAACTATTTATTTATTTGAAAACATAAGGACGACATTCACCTAGAGTTCGAAAAATTTTACATGGTTTTAGAGCTACTTTGATTGAGAGGATCAAAAGAGCAAGGGTTTGTGTTAGAGATTACATCAGCTAGCCTTAGGTTCGAGGACAGATTGGATGGTGCCTCAAATTTCCTATCAGGGAAAGCTAGGGTAACTCTTCTATTAGAAGAGAATGATCTCTGGGATATTGTCAATGTTGTAGTGACTTTCTCAGTAGATCCACAACTTTTTGCAGCTCACAAGAAGAAAGAAGTGAAGACCAAGCAGATGATCATGGATGCTATAAAGGATCGTTTGATCCCTCATATATCTGAGAAGAAGATGACGAAGGAGATGTTTGATGCCCTAGTTAGGCTTTACTAGAGCGAGAACATTAATGGGCAGATGATATTGCATAATAGACTCAAATCTTTTGAGATGACAAGATCAAACATTGTCGCCGCTTACCTGATGAAGGTCAAGAAGATTGGTGACCAACTTGCAATAGTTGGGGAGAAGGTTGAAGACAAAGAGCTAGTCAACGGGGCTCTGAATGGGGTCCCACCTCAATCGGAGACATTTGTCAAGGGTTTTTGTGCTCGAAAAAACCTTACCTCTTGGGAAAGACTATGGGGAGTCTGTGTTTAGTAGGAAACTGAGATGGAATTCAAGGATAGCAGACAAGGAGGTGATAGTAACCATGTCGTAATTGGTCAAACAAAGAAGGGCAGAGGTAAAGGACCCAACAAGGGTAAGGTGAAGAGTGAGGAGTCAGCCTCATAGCTAGAGAAGAAGGAATTGAATAAAATCAAGTGCTTCATATGTCGTAGGAGCAACCATTATGCATCACAGTGTTCGAAGAAGAAGAAGCGCATAGGGAAGTAGTAGCCTTAGTTGAAACTCAAATGAACGATTTTGCCTCCAAATTTGAGAAGGATTTCTCAATGGTATCTTGCCCTTCTTCTAGAACAATTCCGAAGAATGTGTGGTATTTGGACAGTGGAGCATCAAGGCATATGACATCATCCTAGGAACTATTTTCAAGTCTAACATGATCCCAGCTTCCAAGTATTCAGTAGCAGGAGTTAGTACCATTCCAATTCCAACTCCAATTAGGTAACTCTTTTGACTTTAATGATGTGTTATTTGTTCTAGGTCTAAGGAAGAAGTTGCTTTTAGTTTCAGTCATGGAAGATAAGGGCTATGTAGTAGAGTGCAAGAAGCAGCAAGTCCTCGTAAGGTCAAAGGAATCTAGCCCGGGATCAACTCAAGTGATTGGGGCTAGGGATGGAAATTCATACAAGTTACAAGGTTAACATGTTTGAGCCCTAATGCATAAACACAAATAACTTGTACAAGTTATGGCACAAGAGGATGGGGCACTTGCATCGCCGAGCGCTGCCTATTTTGAGGGAGAACATCACAGGTCTTCTAAAGTTCAACATTGAGTTGTAGGGTGTATACAAAGGGTGCGGGCTTTGGTAAGCATGCCAAGGTTGCTTTCCAAAGCAATGAGCACAAGTCTAAGGGGATCCTAGATTTGGTGCATTCGGATATGTGTGGATCGATGTTACTAGCATCAATCATATGAAACATGCACTATGTTTCGTTCGTTGATGACTTCTATACCAAAATTTGGATCTACTTCCTAGACCAAGGATGAGGTCTTTAGCAAGTTTTCAAGAATCGGGAGTTTAAAGCTCTAATGGATAACCAGAGAGGGAAGAAGATCAAAGTTTTGAGATTGGACAATAAGGGTGAGTATGCCTCCAATGATTTTGAGGATTTCCGCAAGGATGCAGGAATGAAGAGTGAGCTCATTGTTTTGTACAACCCGCAACAGAATGGAGTTGTAAAGCGGAAGAACTGATCCATCATAGGGGTTGTTAAGGCCATGACACGCGACTTTGGATTTGTTGATGTTTGTATGGGCAAAAACATGCGATGTAGCAGTCTACATACAAAATTGGTGTCCTCACAGGGTTTTAGGGGACATGACACTAGAAGAGGCATTTATTAGTGTGAAGTTAGAGGTGAGTCATTTTCACTTTTTTCACTGTCAATTTACATCCATGCATCGGTCGAGAAGAGGACCAAGTTGGAGCCCTCCAGCAGGAAGGGTTTGTTTGTTGGTTACAGTGAGGCTTCACAAGCTTACAAGATCTATATTCCAGGGAAGAGAAAGACAATTGTGAACAGGAATGCAAAGCTTTTAAGAAGTCACTTGACCTTATTCTAGTGACAGAGGATGGGGAGAAGGAAGCTTTGAAGGTTGAGATAGGATCACCAACGACTTCCAATTTGGGGCAGCAACCTTCAGGTATCTACCAACTCTTACCAGTTCTGTCAAGAGACCTCGATGGTTCACTCAAACATTGAGGGATGCTTAGGAGCATGTTGAGGCTCCTAGGAGCTCATTTAAGGAGAGCAAACCTCTAAATAAGTTTCCAAACTACATGGCATTGCTGAGTAGCATCATGATTATGAGCCTTCCAGCTTTCAAGAGGCAACCAACTAGCAGGTTTGAAGGGATGTCATGGTAGAGTACACCTTCATAATGAAGAATGATGTTTGGGGCATTTTGCTTAGATTGGAGGGGAAATCAATAGCGACTTCTAGATGGCTCTACCAGATCAAGCATACAATAGATGACAACATAGCAGCCAATAAGAGAGTGTTGTTTGGAAGTGCCCACATAACAAATTAAACTCTGTTGACAACACCAATCCCTTGTCCATTTAAACCATTAAGAGACGATGCCCCAAACAAGTGTGCTCTGCACTTGGGCACCAGATAGAAATTTAGGACTAATAGTTTATGCCCTCTATAATAATCAATGTGCATGCATGACCAATGTATGACTGAATGCTTATTGGTCGTAGTGTGCACTT
This sequence comes from Pseudotsuga menziesii, assembly GCA_001517045.1. Classification (NCBI taxonomy): domain Eukaryota; kingdom Viridiplantae; phylum Streptophyta; class Pinopsida; order Pinales; family Pinaceae; genus Pseudotsuga; species Pseudotsuga menziesii. Next base: position 23,689 of record LPNX010729775.1, on the reverse strand, counting down.
GCATAGGGGTTGAACTAAACAAGAATACAAGCAACGCTAAGGGAAATAGTCAATGCATGGCCGTCATATGGATGGCTTGCATAGGACAGGAGTAATCCAATTGTCGGTGATTGTATGAGGCTCAAACAACATAGATGACAATTAAACTAGAGCTCTCATACCAACAATGTATTCAAAGTGAGTTCTAGCCATATAGAGCAAGCCAATGCTTTATCTCTTTAATGGTGGGAGTCACAACCAATTGAAGAGAGCATGTTAAATCATTTAATTTTCTTATGGAATGTAACACCCCAATTTTTATCCCAGCATGTAATGATGAAATGGCTAGAAGTTGAACATAAATGGTCTAGTATGACCAAGATGTTGTAATTATGTACACTTTACATTTAATATAAAAAACCACGACTATTGTAGAACGAAGAAGAGATGGGGGGCTATGAGGGGAAAGTGAGAAGGGGGTTTAAGGGGGAGATGACCCTAGTGAGTTGTAAGTTTAAGTCCTTATCCTCATTATTCCTTTTATCCTAAGTTTTATAAAGCCATCTTTATTAAAGTACATTAGTCTTAGCTTTGAGTTAATTATACTAAGCTTGGGATTAGACATGGAAAAGTGAACTTTCCATGCATGCCATTAGGCGAGTTCTGAACATGCATACAAATTATTTAGAACGAGTTCATTCAAACATTCTATCAATCATTGAGCTCATCGTCCTAGACCAAATCTTCAAGTTGTACTGAGGACAATCAGAATTACAAAGTTGTAGATGCATTTCTACCCTGGGATACAAAGTGTCTACAGTTGGGAGGAACGTCCCAAGTCTGTAGTCAGTTGGAGGACATTTTAAAGATGTGTTTCTAATTTTGTATGAAATACCACATATATATATATATATATATACATACATACATACATACATATATATATGTGTGTGTGTGCGTGTGTGTTTGCATATTGATTAATTTACTTTTATGTGAATATCTAATTGGATGGATTTATTGGCATGATATGAGCGCATTTATGCTAAAATGTGCTTGTATGTTTTAGTATATGCATATGTTTAGTTTGGGAAACCATACATTTAATTCCCACTGTAAATTTGATATTGAAAATTATAAATTACAAATTTGGGTATCAGTGGTGAACTGTGTAAGTTACTTAAGTACCCTGTGACCCTAAAGGCATGGCGAGGTCACTGGGTATGTGACATGCCATCAAGCAGACTTGGGAGTTCTTGTGGTTTACATAGTGCCCAAACAAGATTTAAACTAGAGCATTTAATCACACAACAACATAAAGATAGAATAAGGTTGATATTTTACCTTGGAATCCCAAATGGGAAACCAACTTTCGATCAGGGTTTTTATTTTATGTTCCCCCAAGTTTCCGGTACGCAAGTACGCGAGAGTGGGGAAACGTAGAAACGACATATGCAGAAGTACCCCCCCAAATTTTAGGAAAAGACGAAGCGTATGTCGAGGTCTTTAACATAGGGGACCCCACCAGAAATACTACAAAATTGAAATTTTCTAATTTAAGATTTTAAAGTTTAATTATAATAGTAACAAAACAGTAACACTAACATAGTAACATCATGTATTCAGTTTTGTGTTTGTCATCATGTACATTATAAACACTAAACCGCTAACATCATATTCATAAATCAGTAAATCGTAATTCATTGATTTAATGATTCATAATCATTCCAAGATACATCAATGTTTCATGCCAAAATACATCAATAAAATTATAAAACACATCATATTGGGACTTAAAAGTAACAAAGTTTACATCACCATTCATATTTTTAAATGTATTGAGAATTAAAAAGTTTGAAGTTAAAAAGTCAATTCTAATGTGAACATCAAATGTAAAGACAAACTAAAGTCTAAAATAGAAAGTAGAACATCAAATGAGCATCATTGCTCAACGTGATACCCCACTAGTCTCTGCATCAAGTTGTTGCACGTATGAATCAGCATCAACCATGGGAATGCCACCATCTAAATCATAACCATTTTCATTCTCAAACATGCTAAGTGGCACACCAACCAAACCGAGTTGTGCCTCATTAGGCCCCTCCTCCACATCAACCTGTGCATCATCCTTTGGATCAACATCCCACCGTGTCACTAGTCCCTTCAAATACTCAGGTGTCTTTCTATGCTCAAGACATAGGGCACTATGCACAGCAACTAACTTCTCCGCTCTTCTAGAGGTAAGTCTGTTCCTCTTGATAGAGTGGATGAAGCTATATGTAGACCAATTCCTCTCTGCTGCAAAGGAACAGGCAATCTAAGACAACAAATGCATAGCAAGATGTTTGAGCTCTAGAGCATCATCACCATACATCCTCCACCAACCAATCGGGTCATCTTGGCCTAAATCTATGCGACTATCCGAGCACCGTGCTTGTTGAAGGGGCCACTAAGGCCTGCAAACTGAACAAACTGTCTTCGAAGTTTTGCCCCCTCCTCCTCCGGGTGCATCTTCTCAATTGCATCTAGAAAACCATTATTTACCTCATGATCATCGATGGGAGGCACTCTCCCACGCCTTTCCACATACCATTTTGGGTTTAGTGCATATGTTGCCATGTGGAAAGGTGTGTTCATACGGTCCCATCTACGCTGGATGATGGGTCGAACCTGGGTTGTATAGAAATCTAATGAAGGCTCCCTCTGTTGAATGGCCACCTTCACACGACCCAACATACTATCAAAGGTCTCATAGATTTCTCCAAGGCTAGGAGAATCTGAATCAGCATACCGAATAACCTCCACAATAGGGCCCAAGAATGACACCAAATAAGGACAAACATCCCACCAAGCATTGTCCAACACCTGAGTTCTAACCTTCTTCCCCAATTCTATCTTGGATTCCGACCACCTTCCCCACTCTGGGCTCACAACCAAGGATTGCAATGGTGCTTGTGCCTTTAACATCCTCTCCAATAAGAGAAAATAACTAGCATATCTAGTATCAACTGGCTTGAGGAATTCCTTCCTCGTGTGATCCCTGTACATGGCTAAAGAAGTATGGTGGTTGCAGATAAACATCTGCACATCTCTAGCAGTTGTCACCAAGTCCGATATCCATAGGATTTTGTCGACGTCCTTCAATGCATTGTTGAGTGCATGCACACAACAAGGAGTCCAATAAATATGCTGATATTTTCTCTGAGTTAATAACCCAGTCGATCTACATACTGTTGTTGCATCTGTCACAACTTGCACCACACTATCAGCCCCAACTTCCTCTATAGCATCCCGAAGAAGTTAATATTGGAAAGCTTCATCCTTGCGCTTCCCAGAACAATCAATGGCTCTAAGAAAGAATTGACCTGTTGTAGATGTCACTATGATGTTGATTAGTGGGCGCTTGCTGATGTCTGTCCATCCATCCATAACAATAGAGCACCCAAACCTCGCCCATGTTTGTCTCATTTGCTCCTTTTGCACATTAATTTTTGATACTTGCCTTTCTAGAACAGTTGTTCTTAGGTTATGTTCACCAAGTGGTACATATGAGGTTCCTATTGCTGCAATTGTTTGGACCATTTCTTTATAATATGGAGAACGAGCAGCATGGAAAGGAATTCCATTAGCAAAAAGAAATCTGCCAATTGCATCATCTGTAGCATCTCTTTTTTGAACATCATACATCCCACCCAATGTGGTACCTAATGCACAAGAACGAGATGTAGAACCCTCTAAGTTTTTTTTTCTTTGATGTAGCAGTCGCACTCCCAACCATTGATGGTGGAGACATAACTTTGGAAGCATCATCTTGGAAGGTGACATTTCTACTAGAAAACAGTCATTTTGCATCTGCTGCTAATTGCAACCTCAAAAGTTCAGATTTTTTAGCTGATGTCAGCTTGTTGCAAACATGAACTCCTTTACCTGGAATCCCAAGAATGGTCACAAATATTGCATTTCAAACACGTGAGCCACCACTAGCATTTGATGTTCTTTTTGGTTGTTTGGTTGCATATACTAGAAGGGGTTTTAGAGGATCAAATGTCCCCTTTGCAAAATCAAACAAACTTCATGGTGGGCCACTAGAATCTGGCCTTTGCAAAGGCATATCTGTTGCCATTCTGTTACTGTTGTTTTCTACCTGAACATCACTGTCAGTTTCACTTTCATCGCTGTTGTGAGTATGACTCATTGCTAGACAATGTATTGGCTTGTTTGAGTTAAAAATTTGACCTGCAATAAGGGTTCCAGTTTGAGTTGAGAGGCTGTTTGTGACTGTGTTTAAATTTTAAAATCTAGATTAAAAATATAATTAAATTAAACATGGTTTAATAATTAAATTGTTAAGTTAGCATTTATTAATTTAATAAATTATTAATTCAGTCATGATAAAAAAAATTAAAAAAATACTGCAGAACATTTAAAGATTAATGTTTAACTTTAAACTTAATAAATTAAAAATTTATAAAAAATACATAAAAATGCAGCGACCCACCGTCTTCCAAGCCCGAGTTTCAGCTTTGAACTTTGAAGTTCCAATTCGTGTGTTGGTGTTCTGTTCACATGTTACTGTTAGTATAACAGTATCTTTAAAGCATGAACCCTACCTTCGTGGACGGACCCCCGAAATCAACCCTATCCCCGATGCTCGAAATGAAGACGCCCAAAACGAAGACGTTTTGTGGTTGCCCAAAACAAAGCCGACTTGCAAAGTTGTAGATGCTCGAGACGAGTTGCAGTTTTGCAGACACCCAAAACAAAGACGATGACACCCAAAACAGAGATGCCCTCGTGCGTGCTTATGAACTCAACCCGACAAGCAGTGCTTGACATGTCGGATAAATCTTAAAATGAAACTTCCCACACAGACAGGTCGCAGTGCGTTGTCTTTCATGATAGTTCAATTGCTTCATTCCCTTGCTTCTTATGTCGTGGCATTTCCAAATTACCGTAGCTCTTGCAATGACAAATTGCGGAATATTGTACTGTTTCATTTTGAGTTCTGCAATGAACAAAGACAACAAGCCCATGGTATGGAAATTTGGGTTGCAAATGCATCTTAAGAGCTGGGGCCAACTACTTGAAATTACTCATTCAATCATTGTCCTACTTGGCCATTAGAAAGACCAAACCCCAACTTTGCTCTTAAACTACTAGTCCCAGACCAGCAAAAGAGCATAGCAGCGCAACCTTCGGTGTCATCCACTCATACTTACTATAGCAGTGTGCGGATTTGATGGTCTTAGGCAAGTTAAGGGCATTCTTATGCTTCTATTGCCTTAAATTTATTATGAAATCTAAGGGCATCTAGGGTATCTTTATCTACCAATACCATGACAGGAATCGACCCTTCCGGATAGTTTGTTAAGATAAACAAGAATAAATAGGAAGACAGTTAAAACCTGTGTTTCACTAAATACAGAAACATTAAAAGACAAATTTCATTCCTGGAAAAATTACAGTAGATTTTTCTGTCGTTCACCTTAAAATAACAGCCATTATGAACCACCCTCCGGTTTGGTGCGGAGGAGGCTTAAAGTTTTGTCATGTAAGTGAAAATAAACGACTCTGGAAATATCACAAGAAGGATTAAAGATGAAGCAAGTTAAGGGTCAAGGCAGTTTACGACTCATGAGCTAATTGAAGAAAGAATCACGACATGACCTGTGAAATTTAAGATGCTGCTGGAACTCCTTATTTAACGGCGAGAATGTCAGCAGCTCCCAGCTTTGAGAAGGAGGAGATCTCGCGTTACAGATTGCCGGCGACTCGCATTCTTGCAGGACGCCGGATCGATCCCTGTCGAGTCTTTCTATTTCCTCATCGAAAGATGCTGTCTCCTCCTACTCATTCCACAATTAGCAGAACTTCCGTAGAGACTGAAAAGCCCGTCGGTTAAGAAAGGCAGTTTCTTGGAAGTAGAACAGATTGACCGGGATTGGGTCTTTCTATCCATTATTTATGTCTTTGTCCGCTCAAAGTTTTAAATAGAAATGGACGCTATCCATGACCAATTATGAATTATAACTTCAATCTTGAGCTTCGCTTCGTCGAAATGTTATCCTATCCAAATTTATTTTTCTTTTCTTTTTTTTCATTTATTGTATTGAATGGTATCTTGTCTTTTTCAAGTCTCTTTTAAGTTCTTCCAAATGACATCCTTACCCAAATATATTTTATTTGTATTTATTTATTGCGTGGAAATTAAATTCCCTATAAAATATTTTTTTCATTTATTTTAACTGTATAGTTAAAATGGTATCCTTTATTTATTATAGTTATTTGTCATCAAATAATGGTATCCTTTATTTATTATTAGCCATTAATAAGGTATATTGCATTTGATTTATGGTTGACTTTGTATTATTAATTTATTTTTTAATTGGATTTAGTCTCTGTGGTTGTAATATGGGTTTTTTTTTTATCAAGATTGTATTTCTGCAAAGTTTGGTCTTCTATATGTTTGGTAATGCGTGAAACTATCTAAATTGACCCTTCGGATGATAAAGAGTGAGAAGCTCATGACGTTGAAACTCTCATTTTCCATGCATGAGGAATATTTGTCCCTCTCCCCTGTCTTAGTCCTCCTAAAAGCAAACAACTAGGAACAAAGAGTATGTACCATTGGTCTCCCCCACCCCCAGGATGCTTCAAGCTAAACTTTGATGGTGCCTTGAAAAGAAACACTAGAGAGACAGGGTTCGATGGAATAATCTGAGACCATGTAGGACAAATGAAAACTTTCTTTTGAAATGGACTGGGCTTCAACACGAACAACGTGGTTGAGTTGGAGGGTCTGATTCACAGTCTGGTGGTGGTGTACAATTGTGTACAACAAAGGTTGGTTCCCCTTAATCATCGAAGGGGATTTGATCCTTGTCATTATCGCCACTAGTTGCATCCTCAATGGCACTCAGTGGTCCAAGATGTCCCTAAGATGGCATCTTGAACACAGACTTGAGCATCTCGCGAGGCTCATTCAACACTCATGTGCCATCTCCTTCCGCCATGTCAGACGGGACAACAACAAAGTTGCAGACTTGCTCGCTAACGCTGGAATCTATGCACCTAACTTGACAGTTGGAGAGGCTTGGGACGATATGACTGATGAGACAGATAAGGCACGTTGTGAAAAGCTAACTTCACGATACATCACCTACCATAATTATCAGGCGACCCACATGTAAGAGGAAGCCCAATGGTGGGTCATGTGGCACTTGGAAGGACAGCGGCGACCAGTGGAAAGACGGTGGGGAAGTACAACATCCCTTAGATCTCATGAAAGCAACTCCGAAGTACGGAGTGTGGAAAATCCATTTCGCATGGGAAGCAATTATTTCTAAAGGTGGCGAATCTGCGTAGTTGAGAAAGGATATCTCAATCCGGACAAGAGTTAAGGTAGTTGAGCTAAGCAGCAGTACTTCCATAATCATGGACAGATATGGGAAGCTGCTATATAACCAGCGTAAAGTTAGCAGCATGCATCATCGCAAAAATATTGTTTTGTGCATGTGCTTGGGGTTGTGGGAGTTACGAGCCTGTTTAATTACCTAGTGTGGGAGGATGGAGCTTGAGAAGCTCATGGTTGGTGGCAGTAAAGGTAATGAGCGCAAGGCCCCCAAAGGAAAGGCTCTGAAGGCCCGAATAAATATCACCAGAGCCCAAAAGAGGGCAGCTTGAGAGAATAGATACTTTCAGCTCATCCTTCCGATGGAGGCGCAAGAGCACTTAGAGCTAATTAAAGTCGACCTCTGGGATCGGTTTGATGATGAACACCTTAGTGAAGCAAAGAAAGCCTTTGAAAATAGGGTCTTGGATTCAGGAAATAACGTGGCTCGATTGGGTCTCTATGAGCATACAGTTGCCTTGTTTTGGGTTATGAAAAATTTAATGGGGCATGTGCTATGGGAGAGGTTGCATAAGGAAGAAGCTGGTGAGGTTCCCATCCAGTGCTAGAAGGAGCATCACGTTGAAACTAACCAACTGAATTCAAAGGTGGGCGCCATTCTTGTTGCTCCCGACATCAGCGATCCCGGTTCCTTTCATGCTCAGATGAACACAGTTGTCCCCCCTCCTGCAGTTTCCTTCCCGGGCGGCATGCGTGGGAAGTTTGGCCCTTGATTGTTGTTAGTCATCCATGACCATTGTGGTCTCTTTAGCAGATTTTCTGTAATTTCGGTTATGTTTATGTTTTCTAATTGGTGTGTTGCAATGTCCCAAGCCCTTCTGGGTCGTTTTGTGGTTATGTTTGGGTAAAGGAAAGTCTTTTCAGGTAGCAATGTTGTAAGGGTAGTTGGTTAGTTTTGTTGGAAAGATGGCAAGGCACAGTCTGACGACCTAGAAGACTATATAATCCTCTTGCTTTATGATAATAATGCTTTCTTACTTACAAAAAAAAAGATTGTATTTCCTCAAGTGATATGCTAAGTTCATAATGAGTATATTGTTTAGGGTTTACCTTGGGTACCACCCTCAAAATGGGGGAAGTACTCGAGGGGTTGCCCCATAATTCTTGGAAAAAATGTTAAAATCTAATGGAAGAGAGATTTGTTTAATTATAATTAATGAAAGAGGAGATTACATATTTTTATATGATGTCCAAGATTCAAAACATCGAAATACACCAAGTGGAGGCCATCTCCATGTTTGTCCATGCTATTATGAAGGGCATTGTAAGTTTCAAAATCCTAAAAAAAAGACAAATGTTAGAGGTTTATGATGCTCGTTTCTCTCTCTCTCTTTCATGAAATAGTGTGTCGATTGTGTGAACGAGGTCGTTGACGTGGGGCTCTATAAGTGGTTATAAATGTGTAACCTCGTTGAATGCATATTGCAACTATCCCTAAATAGGTAGGTGCTAAGTTGTATTGCCATTGTCACTCGTTTAAAAGTTCATACTCCAATTTTTACTTTGGTTTTTTTCAATTTCAAAATGTTGCCACTTTTTTCAATCTTTCTACTCCAATTTCAAAATGTTGCCACTTTTTTCAATCTTTATGCTCCAATTTCAAACTATTGCCTCTTTCCTCAGAAGCTACAAAATTGAGATTTGCTCATGTAGATGAATAATAACAAAATATAATATCTTCAAAACAAGGTAAAGGGAATGCTAAATGAAATTGAGATAGGTATTTTTGGTTGGCTTTTTAATAACAAAGAATCGGTTAATAGGGTTGTATGTTTTCTATCCATTTGAACATGCATGATAATCATGCATTGAGTGCCAATCATAATGAAGTTCAAAAGGGTTGATCAACAATGGATGTATGGTGGGAGGACTTATACGGACACCCAACATTTGTTGTCTTGACTAGTACTACATGAAATTAATGTTAATTTCGTAAAAGTTTGCTTAGCAACACAACACAAGTAATCATTATTAGTACATCTTGGTGAATTTGGAACCCACAGCCTATAGTTCATTATCTTGAAGCATATTGCTTGAAGTAAATTGAATCTCGATTTAGAGCACATTTTCAATTAACAATAATCAATTTCAAACCTAAGTGCTACAATTATAGTGGCATCTTACAAGAATTCAAGACTTAATGTTAACTTGCATTGCATGACTTATTCTTACATTTAAAATTTCAATTCATACGTAATAATACCACCACCACCACAACAACAAAACATGATTCGTACGTAATAATACCACCCCCACAACAACAACAAAACATGAAAGCATTTTGGTATGAATTTCACTTAAATATTATATTCTTTATCTCATTGTTATTGGTAAATTGAGGCGGACACTCACCTTCAACCATGCAAGAAATACTATATACATCTTTAACAAAACATGATTCGTACGTAATAATACCACCCCCACAACAACAACAAAACATGAAAGCATTTTGGTATGAATTTCACTTAAATATTATATTCTTTATCTCATTGTTATTGGTAAATTGAGGCGGACACTCACCTTCAACCATGCAAGAAATACTATATACATCTTTTATGGTGAAACACTTAGTTTAGTTGTAGTCAAACTTATTTCTGCAGTTGTGTGCTATTGGCTAATAAAGCTAATAAATTTAGGTCTTAAATTTGACATTAGCCAATAAATTTAAGGTCTTAACTTTGAGGTATCATAAAATAACTTAAATTTTAACATTATAAGTGTTTTTCAAGATGAAAAGTGGTATCCAAAATTAAGTGTGTGAGTGAGGAAAAGAGATATCATTGTCATATATATTATGTTTCAATATTTTGTATTTTAAAATTGTTTTTGAATTTGACATAAGGTTTTAGTAAACGGTAGTTTAAGGGTTTAGTTAAACTATTTGTTATGGTATTATGTAACATTTGGTTAGTTTCATATTATTAGGTGTCTCAAATAGTTTCATATTAATAAGTGACTGATTTGAGAGGGAATGAAGAGAGGTTTGTTTAATCACAATTTATGAAGGGAATGACTACATATTTTTATATGAGATCCAAGGTTTGAAAATTCAAAATGCACCAATCAACATGTATGATTAGAACCGAAGTGGAGGCCATCTCCATGTCTATCCACACTATTATGAATGAGCATTGTAGGTTTCAGAATTCTTAAAAAACGACAAATACCAAAGTTGAGAATTCATGGTTATGCATTGGGAAGGAGGTTCGTGATGTGTGTGCCCCTCTCTTTGATAAAATAGTGCGTCGATTGTGTGAATGAGGTCACTAAATGGTTGGAGGATTTATCCTGACACACAACATTTGTTGCCTTAATGAGTACTACATGAAATTAATGTCAATTCCTTGTTTAGCATTGCAAAACAAGTAATCATTATTAGTGGATCTTAGTGAATCTAGAACCCATAACCTCTAGTTTATTATCTTGAACCACATTGCTTAAAGTAAATTGAACCTCAATTTAGAGCACATTTTCAATCAACAATAATCAATTTTGAAACTAAGAATTACAATTTTTTTTTTTAGACCAAAACTGTTGGGTAGATTATAAGAGGTCCGGAAAACTAGCTTCCGGGGGCTTAGATACACTGGAAGAAATACTGAGCAAAACAGAGTGCTCTGTCATTAGAATCAGAGTCCAATGATGAACAGATATTATTCAAATTTCAATCCAGCTGATACAACGGCTAACTCACGCTGCTACAAAGGAGCTTAACGGCCGATAGTGCGTTGTAGAGAGGAAGAATTACAGTAGTAAGAGAATTACGATGGCTGATCAAATAGGTGGAAACAAGCAAGTTTGCAGTGGATTGAGCTTCAAAGATGCTATCTTGGTTGTTTGAAGTCCAGCTTGGCGAGGATCTACGGCGATCTCCATTGCTGCAATTTCGCAGCCTGTCCTTCTGAAGAAGAATCAAATTCTTTACACAGATCTTTGAAGGAGGGTCACGGCTTTTACTAGGACCACGAACATACCTTACCAGAGTCCAAAGGGTCACTAGAGGGAAGCTGAAAACATGTTCACAGGTACAGTAATTGCAGAGATCAACAGGGACGCGGCCAGACATGGAAGAGTCATGGGATATTGCAATAAGATTCATTACCATTGATGGAGATGATGCTCCTGCTCAGAAGCGAGGCATAATTGGCTTCAAGATCAGCTTGCTTGTTAAGATGGTGAAGCACGTGACAGTATCTTATGGTTTGAAACTTGCCAGCTAAAACTTGAATTTTCTGGGCGATCCTGTTCATGTGGAGGCTGGAGGGACGAGACTTCGAGCGCATGGCCTGAATCACCAATTTGGAGTCCCCAAAGACAGAGATATTACGAATGTTTAGACTTATTGCTTGCTGGAGTCCCTGCCACAGAGCATGAAATTCAGCGAAATTATTAGTTTCTACTCCTAGCCCCCAAGCAAAGGTGGAATGAATGGAGCCTGAGGGCATGAGGATCACTCCTCCCCCACCCGAAGGACCTAGGTTTCCCTTAGAGGCACCATCAAAGAACAGACTGTGAACCTGCAGCGAGAGTCTCCAAATTAGAAAGTCTGCTTCTTCTATTCGAATTTCCCAATCAGCAGGAATTGGAGGTCTGATAATGGAGGCTTTTTGAGCACTTGAGGCGAGACCTGAAAGCCAAGTAGTTTCCCTGTCATATAGAGGCCTAGCATTCCAGAGAGCGGGCCTGTGTTCCAAAGCTTCTCCAAGGAGTGCTTTGGCTCTCATAGCGATCCTTGATGGAGAGTTCTCCACATTTCTGAACAGACTGTTGTTCCTTTCGAGCCACAGTTTCCAGAAGATAAACTTAGGGAGAAGCATCCAAGCAGATTTGAGGAGGTTTTTTTTGGAAAGATGAAAGGGAGAGTGATCAGCCCATCTGGTAAACAGATCTGCAGTTAAATCCAGACTTCAGATTTGGAGGATTCACAGGAAGAGCTTCTTTCCAGACTTCTCTGGAGAAAGGATAGGAGAGAAGAAGATGGTCAATATTTTCTTCATCATTCTTGCACAGGGAGCATCTTGAGGGACCTTCCAGGCCTCTCTTCCTTAGGTTTTCCGCTGTCAGAATACTTCGGTGCACCACATTCCAGCAAAATAGGTCAACTTTCGGGATGGACAAGGTAGACCAGACGAAATTCCATTGGATAGGATTTGGGGCTGCATGAGGAACCGCCATTAAGGATCTGTAGCCTTCAGCCGCTGTGAAACTTCCAGATTTTGTTCCCCAACCTCTCTTATCACAGGTGGCTTGATTTAGGGGGGCTTTGCCTTGCAGAAGCTTGGCCAGAAGCTTTTCCTCCTCTTCTAGCTCGATGGGGAGGTCGCCAAAATTCCAGTCTATCCAGTAGTTTTCATTGTCCCAGGCAGAAAGATCCCAAGGGTGAAGACATGCTGATCCTTAAACCATTGTTTTATATTCTGAATTTCAAGTTTTTGCCTCAACGGCTCTTCCCCAAGGATTGAATCGTCCCAAACTTTTATTTTTTTCCCGTTGCCAGGTATCCAATACAATAAAGATCTAAAATGAACCAGTGCTTTGAGGCAGAGCTTATAGATTGGAGAGCCATTTTTGCTGGGAGGATTTTTGTCAAGGCAACGAATTCTTTGGCCGGAGAAGTATTTTTTCCACAGAACCTTTTTGCTCCAGCTAGAAGACCCGGAGACAAGCTGCCAGAGAATTTTGGTTCCCATAGCTAAATTCTGAACATGAATGCTTCTAACTTGGAGGCCTCCTTCTCTGTAGGGTCTTTGAATTTTGTCCCAGCTGACAAGATGGATCTTTTTCAGATTTCCTTTCCCACCTTCCCACAGGAATTTTTTGAATAAACTTTCAATCTTGCTGATGACAGAAGATGGGGCCAGAAGAATAGAAGAATGATAAATAGGGATACTGGACAAAACAGATTTCAGCAAAACAAGTTTTCCTGCTAGATTAAGCCAGCTCGCCCCCCACTTTTGGATCTTTGCTTTTAATTTTTCAACGATAGGGTTCCAGCTCTTAGTTTTGATAGAAGATTTAAAAATCGGGACACTAAGATAAGTGAAGGAGTCCCAGTTTTGCAAGCTTTCCATTTCCAGAACTCTCGAGGTTCTTCCTATTTCTGCCACAGAGCAATTCCAGCAGTATATTTTGCTTTTTTGGAAGTTAATCTTGCTTCCTGAGATCTGAAAATAGATATCTAGCTCCTTCTTGAAGTTCTTTGCAGAGTGGACACCAGCTCCTCCCAACAGCAGAGTATCATCTGCAAATTGGGCATGATTTATGTCCTTTACATTCTGAGCCATATGGAGACCAGGGAGGGAGAGATCATGCTGACAGTTGTTAAGTTGGAAGCTGAGGACGGAGGCCTGAATGGCATAGAGGAGCGGGGACAGGGGGCAGCCCTCTTGAAGCCTGGAAAAATTTAGTTGGTCTTCCGTTGACCAGAGGGGCTACCCAAGGAGAACAGATGCATCCTTTGATCCAGCCAATGAGCTCAGGGGAGAAGCCAAATTTCTCCTTAACTGCAAAGAGGTAATCATGATTTACTCTGTCAAAGGCGTTTGCAAGGTCTAGTTTCACAACCATGCCTTTCTCTTTTTGGAGGAAGCTGGAATGTATAGCCTCTTGAACAAGAATAACATTATCTAGAATTTTCCTTCCCTTTATGAAGCCTCCTTGGTTCTCGGGGATGATTTTCGGTAGAATTTTTTTAATCATGTCGGCAACAATCTTAGTAACCAGCTTGTAACCAGTGTTGTAGAGGGAGATGGGCCGGAACCTTGAAAAATTGGAGGCCCCTACCTCCTTCGGGATCAAGGCCAGGAAAGAGGAGTTTGTGCTCCCACCGAGCTTATGATGGTTTTGAGAGTTCCTAACCATCCTCAGCAGATCATATTTGATGATGTCCCAACAAATGGAGAAAAACCTGGCTGTGAAGCCATCTGGCCCAGGGGCACTGTCAGGTTTCATAAGGGCCAGCGCAGATTTGAGTTCTTTCATAGTAACGGGAGCAGCAATAGTAGTATTGTCAGAGGCTTGAACTACCATGGGGACCAAAGAGAGGGGGTAAGTATTGGATTCAATGAGATCAGTCGTAGGAGCAGTGAAAAGATCTTGGAAGTGGGAAAGGGCAGCCTGTTTAATTCCTTCAAAATCTTTAACCAGGTTTCCTTGATGAGTAATTTCCTTCACAGTTTTGAAGTTTTTCCTAGCTTCAGCTTGTTTATGAAAGAAAGAGGTGTTTTTGTCACCGCTTGCTAGCCAGAGGCTTCGGGATTTTTGGCGCCAATACTCTTCTTCGATTATGCAGGCTTTGTAATAATCTTTCTGAAGGTTACTTTCTTTCCGGATTATGCTTTCAGTGATAGGGACAGATTCCATGAGGGTTTGATGGTTTTCCAAGGCAGCTTGGGCATCTCTCCTACAAGAAACCGGGGAGGAGTGGGACTTGGCCCAGTTCTTGAGGTCATATTTTAGCCTTCTAAGCTTTTCTTCCCAAATAAAGGAAGGGTTTCCAGTGACCTTATTGCTCCAAGAGTTAGAGACAATGTGGAAGAAGCCCTCTTGATGGATCCAAAGGGGACTGAACCTAAAAGGGATGGGACCCAGATTTTCCTCAACAGAGAGCTCAAGGAGGATTGGCTTATGATCGGAAATACAGTTAGGAAGAATTTTGGATGTAGCATGGAGCCCCAGGTTGAGGAAGGAGGAGTGGACTAGGAATCTGTCAAGACGGGCCGCAATGTGCCCTGGCCCCAGTCTTTTATTGGACCAAGTAAAGTTGTCGTTGGTAGGTTTTATGTCAACTAGGTCCCACCCTAAAATGGTGTCTTCAACCCATTCCTGAGAGGGAGCACAGACTATGGAGCCACCTTTTTTCTCATTGGCAGCCAGTGTGACATTTAGATCTCCAGCAATGATAATGTTTTCAGGACTTTGGAGGCTTAAGAACGATTCAATAGTCTCCCAGCAAGCTTTTTTTTTAGCTAATAAGATTGGAACATAGAGGTTAAACATACTTACAGAATGACCCGAATCTTTGTGGATGAGATTGGTGTAGATCCAGTGCGTAGTACTGTGAGCTGAGATTAGCTCAAATTTGGAGGAGTCCCAGAAGGTGGCTAGACCTCCTGAGGCTCCCCTGGAACTGACAGCTTTCCCCGGGCCTTTTTTCCAGAATAAATTTCTTGCATGGAGGGCAGAGCCATCCTCCATTTTTGTCTCCTGGACGAGTAGGATCTCTGGCTTATCGATTCTTACTAGATCTTTCATTGCTTCAACTTTCTACGGACTGCCAAGACCTCTACAGTTCCAGGAGATGTACCGCATTATTTACTTTTGGAGGGGACAGTCCCTTTAGGGGGCTGGCCTAGCTTGGATCTTGTGTTCATCATGGTTTTAAGATTTTGCTGGGAGCCTTGCAAAATGTCTGCATAAGACCTTTCCTCCCTTTGCTTTTTGTTGGATTTCCGGCCCCTTGGCTTCTTAATAGGGGTTGCATGCGAACTACCGGATTCAGAGGATCCTTCATCGGAGTCTCCCCCTGGATCAGAGTCCATGGCTGACGGATCTTCTTCGGCATCTCGAGTATCTCTGCGAGTAAGAGAGCTCCCAACTAATGGGATTGCAGGATCTGGCTAGATTTCTCCTGGCTCCAAAGAAGTGACACCTTGAGTGTCTTGCGTTTCAACTTGGATTTTAGCGGGCGAGGATTCCTAAATAACAATAACCGGTGGAACTTCTGGGGCATTCACGGCCGAGGCTCTTGCTCCTTGGGTCACGTTTTCTAGCTGCTGAGTTCTCGCTTGAGTCTGAACGGGCTCCTTCGGAGGGGCTTTGGGGTCTGACTTCTGAACGTTGCTAGGAGCTCTTTTTTCGATTGGCTTGCCTGGGGCCTTGCTTTTTTTGACCCGCTGCCAACCTTCACCTTTTTCTTCCGTCTGAGCTTTTGGGCAGTTGTGCTGGAAATGGCCGTGTTCATGGCAGAGCCAACACTTAAACGGTAGTTGCTCATAATCGAGTTTCTAGAAGTGAGACCATGATCCTACAGAGAGTTTGACGGCTTATGGGAGTCCCGCCTCCAGATCAACTTCAACATAAATTCTAGCACAGGAGTACTGGCCTTTATGCTCTGCTTTGTGAATGAATCGTCCTAGGGCATTTTCTATTTTTTCCAGGGCTTGAATGTTCCAGCAATGGATCGGCAGATTGGGGAGCCTTACCCAAACCGGGACCTCTTTGGGGACAGCAACTGTGGGATCAATGTCCGGAGTCCACCTGTTCAGATAAAGTCCTTGGGAGCCCATGAAATAGGGTCCACTTCGGAAGATTAGATCGCGATCCTCTTTTGAGATGAATTCGAAGACGAAGAATCCTCTGCCAACCGGATAGCAGGTGACACTATTCTTCAGATGGGGCCTCCAATTACGCTGAATCCAATCATCCATGGTTTTGGCTGAGGGCCAAAGCCCCATGAATTGGCCCACCAGACCTCTTTCAGCTAGAGCCAGGGAAATTTTGATGGATTGCTCCTCTGGCAAGGCAATTTCTGGTATTGAATCTAGTTTTTTAACAAATTTTGGGGCCTCTTTGGCTGCCGGTTTCATCCCAAACGGAGCTAAAAGCCTGCAGAAGGCATCTTTCGCGGATCCCCTCCCCTTGGAACAACCATGGCGGCGGTCTAAGCAGGGCGAAACCCTAGAAGAGGCAGCGAGCAAGCTACAGCCTCGCGCGCGATCTCTACTGAAACTAAGAATTACAATTATAGTAGCAACTCACAAGCATTTTTGACTTAATGTTAACTTAGAATGCATAGCTTATTCTTACATTTAAAACTACAACTCATACATAATAATATCATCACCACCACCACAACAACAAAGCACATGGGTATGAATTTCATTTAAATATTATAATTTTCCATCTCATTGTTATTAATGAATTAAGGTGGATACTAACCTTTAAGTATGCAAAATAATACTATATAGATCTTCTATGGTGAAACAATTTAGTGAGAGTCAAACTTATTTGTGTGCTATGGGCTAGTAATTTATGCTCTTAGTTTTTAGTTATTACAAAATAACTTAAATTTTAAGTTTTATGTATTTTTCTTATGTTACATGGATAAATTAAGCGTTTTTCATGAAGAAAAGTGAAGCAGTATTCTCGTATTATAATTAAACCAGCGTAGATCCAAATCCTAGGCTCTATGAAGCGCCGAGAGGGATCAAATCTCTAGAGGTGCAAACCTCTTCTTAGGTATTGCACTCAATGAACTATCAACTTTGGTGTGTCCTATATATAGCCATTGATTTGATTCAAACCAAAAGACACATCTTTTTATTTAAGGTCCACATATAATATTTTTATTATCAATATTTAATGTTATTTATGGCAGACATTATAATATTTATTATTATTTTTTATTTTATTAGGAATGAACATTACAACATTTCCCCATACATGGTTTTAAAACCATATGCAAGGCCCTCCTACAACCATGTGTTGTTTAGGAGGCCTTGCACATGGTCTTAAAACCATTTGCAAGGCCCTCCTAAACCATGTACAATAAAACCATGGGTTGTTTAGGATGCCTTGCACATGGTTTTAAAACCATGTGCAAGACCCTCCTAAACCATGGGTTGTTTAGAAGGCCTTGCACATGGTTTTAATGGTTTTAAAACCATGTGCAAGGCCAACATTTTTTTGCGGATAATTCAATTTTTTATTTTTTATTATTTTGTTAGGTAGGAACATTACCACATCTCCCCCATATTGTGTTTTTTTTAACCCACATTTATTTTTGCGGATAATTAAATTTTTACTTTTTTATTGTTTTGTTAGGTAGGAAGATTACGACATCTCCCCCATATTAGGTTGTTTTTCTGGCCAACATTTATTTTGGCCTATAATTAAAATTTTTATTTTTTATTAATAAAAATAACATTACATAATGTTATGTAACGTTACAAGATCTCCCCCATACTGGGTTGTAGAGCGTCTCTCGGCGCAATTATGGTCTTATTTTTTAGTTATCACAAAATAACTTAAATTTTGACTTTGACTTATTTTTCTTATGTTACATGGGGAAATTAAGTGTTTTTTGCAGGGAAAAGTGGTATATATATATATATAATTGTGTTTTAATATTTTGTTTTTTAAATTGTTTAATTGTGTATGTGATTTTGGATTTAAGATTTTAGTAAATTTTAATTTAAGGGGTTAGTTTAACTATTTGTAATTGCCATTATTTAGCATTTGGTTAGCTCCATATCGATAGGTGCTCACAATTAATGAAGTCAACAACTGCATATTTCTATATGAGGTCCAAAATTCAAAACTTTGAGATGCACTAATCAACATGAAAAAAAAACCCGAAGTGGAGGCCATCTCCATGTCTATCCACACTATTTTGAAGGTGCGTTGTGGGTTTTAAAATTCTTTGAAAATGATAAATGTCAAAGTCAAGAATTTATGGTTATGCATTGGGAAGGAGGTTAGTGATGTGTGTTGTTGGGCCTAGGGAAAGATAGGTAGAATTCAGTTAGAATTCTGCCTAAGGATGAAAAAGAGTCAGGTTACAGGAAGTAAAAGGATCTGCGATAGAAGTTAAGAAGGAAGAACAAAAAAAGGAGAGAAGGAAACGGAGCTGCGACAGAAGCATCCGTGGAAGGAAAAAGGACAAGGTAGAAGAAGTAGCAAGAAAGGAAGATGCGACAGAAGAAGGAAGAAAGCAGACAAAGAAGAAAGAGCTAAGGAAAGAAGCAACATAAGAGGAAGTTGTGATAGAAGAGAAGTTGTGATAGAGGAGAGGTCGCAACGGAAAAGGAACAACGATAGAAGGAAAGGATGCGACAGAGTTAACCATGTCTGAAGACGTGCAGTGACACAACAACTAGAAAGTGATAGTTCGAAAAGACCGTGGGTACGAGGACAACTAGAGTTGGAGGAAGCCACACGTATGAAAGCATATTTGTAAGTCATGACGTTAATGCCTACTGTCATGTGTCGATAGAATAGGAAAGACAACCTGTTGGCTAACGGTATGAAGTCGACTGAAATCTACATGTAAGAGTCTATAAAGGGAGGAACCCAAGCTGTACACGGGTTAGCCTCCAGAGGGTCTGGTCATATTGGTCTCTATAACGTTTGGTCATTTGGTGACAGTCTGAATATATTGTTTGTTAGTGTGTTGAATTCGTAGAGAGGAGTTGAAGAACCTGCAACTGAGTGCGCATGAGTGTAGGAAAGAGTGAGTCGATCCAGGATGTGTGAGCATTGACAGTAGTCATAGAAGAAAGTGAGATGATCCAGGATGTGTGCAGATCATTAGTAGAGTTAAGTAGAGAAAGAATAGCGACAGAAGACGAAAGAGCATGAGAGGAGGAAGAAGTATGTATAGATAAGAAAGAGAGATCTATAACAGAGTTTGCAGCTTAGTGCGCATACCAAAGGTATCATATATTTCTCACTCCAGATGAAGAGCGCCTTTGTGGTTTTTCTTGAATGGATTTCCACGTTAGATGTTGTGTCAAATGTGTGATTGATGAATGTGATTAAGTGTAGATATTTGTCGTTGTGATTATGTGTTTATGCATTTTCTTATGAATGAGTTTATATATGTTTGTCGCACTGTTCTCATTGAATGTGCCTATGTTGCATCGGGTTGTTGTTATAATACCTGTCGAAGGGCAATTTGTAGCGCAATTTAACTACGTGTAACAAGTATAAACACCCCACCCGTCAGCTTCTATCGAGTGCCTTGGTAGAAGACCAAGGGACCCGAAATACCCCACGCAACTATGGAAACATGGTTCTGACAGTTACCCATAGAAAGATATCTCGAGTGAGACTGCATCTGCATCACAGGTGTTGCCGACTGAGCTTTACTCTGTCGGCCCAATATACGGGGCTTTGTTGCGTGCCAAGGAGGGATTGAACCTAGGTCAAAGAGGGTAAAAAAATCCAGCATGTGTGTTCCTCTCTTTGATGAGATAATGTGTTGATTCTGTGAATGAGGTCATTGAGCACTAAAGGGGTGTGTGTATCTATAAGTAATTCTAAATGTTCAACTTGGCTAAATGCACATTGCAATTGCCCCTTAATGGGCAAGGGGCTAAGTTTCTTTACAATGATCACTTGTTTCAATCTTCCCACTCTAATTATCACTTTTTTTTTAATTTCAAAATGTTACCACTTTTTTCAATCTCTTTGTTCCAATTTCAAACTATTACCTATTTTTTCAATCTTGTCGATTTCAAATGATTGACTATTTTGTCCATTTTTTAACCTAAAACTCTCAATGATGAAGCTACAAAATTGGTTTTTGCTCATGTAGGATACCATTCATATACCTGAGTTTTGATCATGTAGATGAGTGGTATCCTACATGAGTGACAGCCATGCATCTAGTGCTAATCCAAAGGAGGTTCAAACCGGTTGATCAACAATGGATGTATGGTGGTAGGACTTATCTAGACACCCAACATTTGTCATCTTGATGAGTGCTACATGAAATTAATGTCAATTTTGCAAAAGTTTGCTTAGCAAGGCAACACAATTAATCATTTTTAATACATCTTTGTGAATTTGGAATCGACAACCTATGGTTTGTTATCTTTTACCACATTGCATGAAACAAATTGAACCTTGATTTAGAGCACAAATATTCATTTTCAATGAACAATAATGAATTTCAAACCTAAGGGATATGATTATAGTGACAACTCATGAGCATTCATGATTTAATGTTAACTTGGAGTACATAACTTATTCTTACATTTAGCACTTTGGTAGCTCATACATAACAACACAAAACAAAGCACCTTGGTATGGATTCCACTTAAATATTATATTTTCCATGTGATTGTTGTATTAATAAATTGAGGAATGCAAAAAAATACTATATATATATCTTCTATAACAAAACACTTACTTTATTGGTGTGTCATGGTACAATAAGTTTAAGGTCTTATTGTTCTCACGAAATGTTATTGTCCACCTTACATGACTTAAGTTTTAAGTTTTAACGTTATTTTTATGGTATTACATGTAGAAATTAGGTGTTTTCACAAGGTAAGTTGGTATCCTCATAATATTTATATTTTCCTAGTGGAAAAAAACTACATTTTATATTTTTTTAACAAAAATGGATATATATATTTTTTGGGGGGAAAAATCCAGAACTAAAAAAAGCAATTGCCAATTCAATCTTTTACAATTCCAACAGAATAACTACTGCATGCCAATCAAAGAATAAGGACTTCTTACACTCTAGTATGAACTTAAGGTATTGGCTGAAATACACTGACTTCTACATTTAGACTAAGCTGATCTTGTTCCAGGAGGTAGGCTTTATTTATTTTTTAACAAAGACGGGTAATTTTATTATAAAAAGGAATGTTGGTCTGCATTGACAATAGTCAATCAACCTGATTACAAAATTGGAAACGAGCTCTGCAATTCCAGAAGCACATGGGCCCAAACACAATTAGAAAATTCACAATCTACAAGAAGATGATCGACTGACTCCATAGCTGATTTGCAAAAACAACAACGAAAAAGGACCATTGAATCCTCTTTTTAAGAGATTATCGCCTGTCAAAATCTTGTTATTCAGAAGTAACCAAGTAAAAAATTTACTTTCGATAGGCAATGAGGATACCATACAGTTTTCCAGATCGCTGGAGAAAAATAAGAGGAGTGAGTTGCTTGCAGAGCCTTGAAACCTTTGGTTGCTATGTAATATCCTTTTGAACCCCATCCCCAGCAATCTTTTTGAGATATATGGACAGGAGAGAGACCAGTTAGAGAGGAGAGCAACAAATTTTTTTGGATAGTAAGATAAGTAGGGAGATCGAGGAATGACCAGCCAACCCAATTTCCATCTCTATCCCAAGAGCAGATATTTGCCAGACGAAGCAAACCTTTATTCCTTTCCCAATTCATTATATCTTATAACTGAGAATTATTGGAGAGAGGAGGGTGCCCAAAAATATTATCCTCCCAAAGATGGATCCTCTTCCTATTGCCCGGGGATCTAAAGAGATGTAGCTTAAAGAAATCAAACCCTTTTCTACAGGATTTCCAGATAGCAGAGCCTGTTGGAGTATTAATCGAGGTAACATTTCTCAAAGAGCCCTGTTGCTGCCGCAACCTTTTCCCCGACTGCAGTTTTTCACTTCAATTCTGGGACCCCTCCTTATCTTGATTGATTTGAATCTAAAGGTGATTTTTTGGCGTCTTTGAGTGTCTTTGCTTTAAAGTTGAGCATGTCCATCTGGTTGGCTGGTTGCGTTCGGTCCAATGGGAGTAGTGAGATCGGGTTTTAACACTTTTAAGAGTGTGAAGGTTTACCTTAGCGTTTTTTTTGGTTTTTGGCCTCCTTTGAGCCTTAGCGCTGTTAGTTCGTCTCTTTAGATCGGGCCTCTTTTTGAAGTTTCCGAACCTCGCGTCACCCGCCGTTGCGGCTCCCTGACCAAACCTTTCACCCGACTGAGGTTTCACCCGACGCCCGTTTCGCTGTATAAGGCGCTGGCTGTAGTTTTGGTTCGCCCGCCGTTGCGGCCAGAGTGTAGGAGTTGATCTCCGATCCGCTTGTCACCCGCAACGTCCATTGACTGCCACTCGAACCTTTCCTTTACCTCGTCGCCCGCCACCGACTCGCGTCCCGTCCGCCGTTGCGGGTGACCGAACCTTCCAGTTTCCGACCCACTTCCCGCCACCACCCGATCACCTACGACGCCCGTGTTTCCGCTCCCCCTCTTTTGGCACTCCTCCGCCGTTGCGGCTCCTGGAGCCTTCTTCCAATCGGTGTAAGAACCTTGTCTCATCCGATCTAAGAGCTGCCCGACCGCCGGTTTACCCTTTCGATGCCGTTCCGAGCTTCCTCATTTCCTCACCCGGACAAACTAGTCTAGCTCGTTGTGAATATATCATTATATATTTTTTAAATTATGGATTCCTAATGTATAAATTCAATGGATAATGCACCAAGTTTGTATGCAGAGATCATCTCATGAATCACTGAAGCAAAGCATCGCGCCGGAAAAGACCACGAGAACGAATGACCGAGGCACCGACGGGACATTTTCTTTTCTGCGGTTACTGTCAGAAAATAAACGCCTATGGAAATGATGGAGAAGGTGAAACGACCAGGAAAGAAACCGAATCGTCAAGGACAAGGAGGAGACGCGTTGAGGGAAGGGAGAAGGGATCAATGGTAGTTTAAATAAGGGGAAGCTCGATGAAACAGGGGCTTTTTCCCTTAGAAAATTTTGTAATTGTTGACTCGGAAGAGGAACTATTTCGTTTTGCGAAGTG